>BQNB010030014.1:0-44185 GCA_026074375.1 Tanacetum coccineum
GTACCTTTGTTAAGTGATGAGTGTTTGTGTTTGTTGATTCAAAAAGAATGTGAACAATTTGTTGGTTTTGATTATTATCAAAAGTTGAGGAATGGGGAGTTGGATTTAGTTGCTAGAAGACAAGCAGTTGATTGGATTATTAAGGTTTGTACTTTCTTGTTTTTTTCTGACTCGATTTTGTAAACCGACTAATCTGATCCCGGAAATATATGGGAATGTTTATTGTTTTTGAGGAATTTATGGGAATGTTTGCTTTTTTTAGTTATAAAGTTAAGGAATTTTATGTGAATGCTAATTAATATTTTTTGTTGTTGATTTTGACTTTGACTAGGTTCATGCTCATTACAATTTTGGACCTTTGTGTGCATATTTGTCTATCAACTACTTGGATAGATTTCTTGCAGTTTATGAATTCCCTGTAAGTTTTGATTTCGTATGAGTTTTTAAGGGTGTGTTTTTTTGATATTGTGTTACAAAAAGGGTTGCGAAAACACGCCATAAGGCCATAACTTTTCGACATTATCAATATCAATATAGGATTAAATTTGCAATCTTTATGTGCTATTTAATGAACAGAAAGACAAAGAATGGATGATGCAATTACTAGCAGTAGCTTGCTTATCACTTGCATCCAAAATGGAAGAGAATGAAGTACCTTTCGTTCTCGATTTACAGGTTCAACTTCATTAAAAAATATGTTATCTTTTGTATTTTTGGCTTAAAGTGAGTTGTATATTAATGTTGAGAAAATCAATGAATTTGCAGGTTTGTGAATCAAGATTTGTATTTGAAGCAAAAACCATACAAAAAATGGAGCTGCTTGTGTTGACTACATTAAAATGGAGGATGCAAACAGTGACTCCATTTTCGTTCATCGACGCTTTCATAGCGAAACTTGATTGTGATCAAAACATTTCAAGATCCTTAATTTTGAGATCAACCCAACTCATCTTATGCTTAATTAATGGTAATTAGTCTCTTACTAGTACCTAAAGATTGGTTATTTGGTTATGAGAAAGAGGGCTAAAATGTTGGTTATCATAATGTAGGAATTGACTTCTTGGAATTTAGACCTTCTGAGATAGCAGCAGGAGTGGCAATCTATGTGGTTGGAAAAACACAAATGTGTGCCCTCTTTCAACATGTACAAAAGGTAATCATCATATAATGTCTAGATTTTTTTGTACATTTTTTGCATGCTTTGTATTTTTGCTTCATGTGTTACCATGATGATATAGGACATGCCAAAATTTATATTCAGAGCTATAATTCACAATAATGCTACAAGGACTCCCATTTCATTTATTTGGACATTGACCCAAATACATATAGACATTTAGTATGTGGATTTAAAATATTTGTACTACACAGAAAAAGCACAAAAATTATTAGACAATAGATGGCCCAAAGCCGACACCCGGGCTTAGGACATCTACCGTCTAATAAAAATTCATTAGGATATGCACATTCATACTAAAGGTCAAACCGCGCCCAAATTTGATATATTCATAAACATGTAGATTGCTATATAAACGGTATAGCCATAAACATCGATATAATGTCCACTTTTCCGTTATTAGTTTTTCATAATAGCTTGTACATTGGTCAAAATGTAGATTTCAGCTCATTATAAGCGTCTAGTCCTACTTCAAGATTGTTGATTTTGAATGTACTAATTCAATTTTGTTACATTTATAATATGGCTTTTTGCAGGAGAGAATACTTAAATGTGTGGAGTTGGTAAATGAGTTAAGTGGTTGCACCAAGAACATAAAGAATGGTAGTGGTACAGGACCACATAGTCCAATTGGTGTGCTTGAAGCAGCATGCTTGAGTTATAATAAGAGCGACGACTCGGGAATCGAGTCGAAAACTACTAAAAGGAGGAGGCTAGACATAAGAACACCTTTTCATTTGGAGCTTTAATTTGTTAGAAGTATTAGTTAGATGAAATAAAATGTCTGAATTTTTTTGTTTATTTTTTGTGTGTGCAATTTTGTTTTTTAAATTTTTGTAGAAAAAGAGAGAAAATGCAGCATGAAGAAAAAAGTGTACATTGAGTTAATGTTTTTCAAATCGATTCTATTTGATGTTATTTTTGGCTTTGTTTCATGTGTTTGTGATGGACTTTAAACTCGTAGCATGTTAAACCGTTCGAATGTGTGCGTCTTCCAATTTCGCTACACGGCCTACGCCTCGTGGGTTTATGTCTATGTAAAGATGATCTATATGGACTTAGATCACTTAGATAGACATATCTACTACATACTATAGTAGTAAAGTTTGAATGACAGTTTTACACGAGTTTAAAGTGTAAAGTCAAGTCGAGAGAGTACTGGCAAATTAGTAGCGCCTTGTGATTCGACGTAGAGCATATTATCGGTGCTTTCTTATTACATCGACCTTATCCCGACGCTTCTTGGAGGCAGGAAATGGAGGACTCAATCGTCCCCAAAACCAAGTCTTGGAGGAGTTGTTTGGGTCCAAAGGTAATGTAATAAGTAATTTAATTTTTTTTATGTCGTGTAGTTTACTTTGGTAGGAAGTGTTGTTTGTTTTTGTTCTATTTCAAGAGTTGTGGGGGGGGAGATCCTCAAAAAAACAAAGGGCAAAAAAAAAAAAAAAAAATGAGTTAATCCTAACCACTCTTTTTTTCATCATCTTACTTTTCCATCTTGTTCTTAAAACTCAAATATCTAGGCAACGATAAAATCGTTAAACGAAAAAAAAAAATACACAATCGCGACGAGTTTTTTGTTATCTTTCTATAGAGGGGAACTTATTAGTACTGTTTCGACGAACTTGGGTCGAAATTTTTTTTTTCAATCACGTCAGAGAAAAATCTCATGGACTTTTGTTTGAAATGTCACCATGGATGTGATAAAAATCTCATTGATTGTTTCAGACGTGATTGAAAAAAAACGGAGATAAAAAAGTTCGTCGAAGAACGACAACGTAGTTATTTTTTATCTTTATATAGAGCGGAACTGAATATATATATGTCTGTCTGGAGAATCTCTTTTTTCGATTTTTTTTCAATCAAGTCTGAAAAATATCTCACATTAGATCTTGTATCACAAATCACATGTGATTTTATGAAATCAATGAGATTGTGTACAAGTCTCATGGCGATTTTTTCAGACTGTGGATTTTTTAAGATGTGATTTTTCGACGAAACTCTTTTTAAGACGAATGTATTATTTTTGTCAAATCTACGTCTTAAAAAAATCACCTTATTGAAAATTTGATTCACAAATCACATGTGATTTGTGATGTGAATCACTTGAGATTGTGATACAAATATCATGTGGGATTTTTCAAGACGTGATTGAAAAAGAATCTGTGATAAATAAAAGGTTTCGGGTATCGAAGTATCACTCTACTGTGTTGTTTTTGTTTTTTTTTTCTATAGGGGGCTACTTTTCTTATACTTTGCGACGACTGTCTTGTGTTTTTCGAATGTTTTTGTTGCAATCATCGTAGTGGAAAAATTCACTAGGAGATTGTGTTTCCAATCTTCATGTGATTTGCAATATGTTATTTTTGGCTTTGTTTCATGTGTTTGTGATGGACTTTAAACTCGTAGCATGTTAAACCGTTCGAATGTGTGCGTCTTCCAATTTCGCTACACGGCCTACGCCTCGTGGGTTTATGTCTATGTAAATCAATAATTTTGTGAGATAAGAAAAAAAAAAATCTAATATAGTGGTCTTGTAAAAAAAAAATAGGCCAAAACTAGGTCATTGATTCTACTTGTTCAAGTTTTTATAGTTAAATCAATAATTTTGTGAGATAAGAAAAAAAAAATACATGGTCATAAACATGCCGAAGAGTCCAAAACATAAAAATCAATCTATTTCAAATGTTTTAGTGACTTCATTTTTCACACCACCAAATAAAAATTCTATTATGTTTTAAATCACTTTAAGGCTAAAATATAAATAATACGGAGTAATATAATAGCAAGGAATAAAATATACAAGTCGTATATATGATTTTAGAAAAAATAAAACGATATAATTTTTTAAATTGGTAAGATCTGATCGAGAGCTGATCTTACGATAAACCCTACCCAATCTTGCAAAACAAGTATGTGGTCGTAAGAAGTCTACCTATGATAATGAATCGTTTCATAATCTTTATGACATATATTATTACAAATAAGTAAATTTATTTTTAAAATTATGTGTGTTTTTTATATAGCTAATGTTACAAGCATCGATTGACGTCATTCTGAACGACGATTTTTTTTTGGCCTACTAATCCACGGGGGTTGAACCGCCGCCACACAGATTCAAACTAGATAAAGCCTTCCCTTTTCAGGAGTTTGGTGTTGCCTTTGCACATAGCATGAATTGAACTTGAGACCTCACACATTTTAGAGTGATTATATTTAAAGTTTGTAATAACAATTTCATCTTAAAATAATATGTTAAACTCGATCAAATCTACATATCTATATTTAGTAGTGGATATATAAATTGAGATATCCGAACAAAATATTGAATATTAATTTGTGATGAGGGGCAGGTTTTGTAATTGATTCGGTCAAGCCATCGAGTCACGATTTAACCGACAATTCAATCAGGTTTTTTTGCTCAAAACCAACATCCGATTACCTGACCGATTCACGACTCAACCAAACGAGTCAACTCGCGTTTTAAAACATTGCGATCTGGTATTATTGTTGTTTCGGGACAGTGAGACAGGTCCAAAAAGACAAAATAGGAAATAATATCCATAAATGCAAGTGTAAGAAATCTTTCAAGAATCTGCACAAAATTGAATGTTTTTTATGAATGGAAGAAACTTGTTTTAATATTTTTCACGGATTTGAGATGAAATAATTTTCATTTCAAGTTGACATAAAATACGTGGCATATTGTATAGTCAAACTATTTTAACTTCATTCATTGAATAGAATGATTGTACAAGAAATAAAGTATGAGACAAGATCACAAGAAAAAATAATGTTTTTGGTGAAGAACAAGAAGAAGAGAAAGCTATAAATGTTTGGAACACCACAATTATTCTTTGCTCTTTCATATTCATGAATCATGTGAATGTCAATTAAGGCAATCTTATCAATTTTTAATTTCACACAATGAAATACTACTACATAAATGTCGTGGTGTTATCAGTCTCGCGTTAAAGTGTTGTCATCTAAGCATGTTTTTCTTATAATGCGGAACATATAACTTGACCAAAAAACACTCCATCTCTATTACTCAAGTTATACATAGGCACCCCCGGCCAACACATATTCCTAGCACCGGAAGCAGAGGAGTTTTTGAATAGGGTTCAACGGGTTGTGCAAAGTAATTTTTCGACCCCTAAGACACAAAACTTTATTTTTAGTAGGATTGGTTTTGCCATCCAAAAAGGGGTTGCGGCGCAGCTTGTTGCTCGTTTGCCCGCCATCTTATTGTAAACGTTGATTTGATGTTTAATGATGTTTGTGTTAAATGTAACTGTGTAAAACATAAGACACACATTATAAATTTGTCAAACATCGTTGATTTTCTAAGATACACTTATTATGCATAATGAGTGGCGGGTTTGTGATTTCGAATTCAACGGGGAGAAAATTAGTTTTCATGTGGTTATGGAGGTTCGCATGCGTTGACTCCGGGTTATCCAAAAAGGATGTCGTCGTAAAATTAGTTGACCCTCAATGTAAAGTCGGAAACAATGTAATAATAATTTTTTATAATAATAACACCATCAAATATTATACTCCACCGTCTCATTTTTATTGTCCACGTTTTCTTTTTGTGATGTCTCAATTTAATTGTTCACTATTAAAAATAGACAGAGAAGTTTAATTAAGTTTACTATATTACCCTTATTTGAAATTATTATTACAAAATTTAAAGAAGATTTTAATTAATTACCTAAGGGAAAAATTGTCATTCTATCAAAAAGTAAGAAAGAGAAAACATTAACAAATGCATTTTTCGTGTATTTTTTGTCGGAGGACGATAATTTTACAACGGAGGGAGTAGCTCTTTTGCATAGATTTTCTGATACTTTAGGCCGCGTTTGGTATCCTACTTTTTAGTGGGTTTGGATTTGAATGGACATTAGTGTTTTGTTTGTAGGTTTACTTTCTAAAGGTGATAGGGCCCACAAAACCCAAAAGAGGCAAAGATGGTAGGTTTTGGTTAATTACACTATCTCACACACACATCGTTTTATATATCTTTCTATCTCTCTCACACATATACACATATTTTATAACTTGTGTTCTCTGGTTTTTAAAAGTAAGAAAAATGAATGGACCGAAGGAATTTTAAGAAAGTGTGGCAAAAACTTTCCTTTCAAAAATGGGAAGAGATTGAAGTAAACTATTAATATGAATATAATTGTAAATAGATCCACTATTTTTATTTTCACTCTTTAATTTTCAACTCAAAAACACAAAATCTTATTAATCTTCTTTCTTTTCTCTTTCTATGTTTTTAACTAAAAAACAAACAAATTTTTAACTCTTTTTTTTTTCTTTCATTTAACTTTTTTTTTCTTTAATGAAACTTCGAAAAAACAAAGTGTAAGATCTACACTCTAAAATGATAAAATATCTTCTCTAAACACAAAAATGGTATCGTGGTGCGAATATATTGGAATCCAAATATTTGTCCATAAGACCATAATATATTTTTATTCCTAAGTCCTAACAAATAAGTATTGGATATTTGGATTGGGCTTTTGGCCCAAATATTTGTTGCTAACAAATAAGTACTGTAGTTTTTTGTCATACCACTAGAGGCGTACAAAACCGGTTTAAAAAAAAACCGAACCGGTTTTAGTCAACCGGTTCGTAAACCGGTTTTGGCCAAAACTGGTTTTCCCATCCAAAATCTTGAACCGATACGAACCGGTTCAAACCGGTTTGCCGTAAACCGGTTCGGTAAACCGGTTTGAGTAATAATTTTTTTTCCAATGGTGAAGAAGACAACAACTATACTTCGAAACCCAATTCCGAACAAACTCTCAAATATTTTTGGGGGCATCCACCGGATTCGATCATTTCTTTACTTTTTCTGTCATGATTTTTTTTTCGTCACCTACCCATCAATACCTCACCTTTCTACCCACTACTATATTAAATGACATCTATACTAAAATGTATGAAAAATAGTTTATTAAATAATTACATGTACCCTCTAGTACTTCTTTAGTTTCTTAGCCTGCAATTGGTTAGAAAAAGAATACAAAAAACGTGGCCATTCAATGACACACTGTCACTCTGAAAATCACATGTCACATGTTAACCTTTCTCAAAAAAACCGGTTCACAAATCGTTTTATAAACCGGTTCACAACCCGGTTCGGTTCAAACCCGGTTTCAAACCGGTGGTATTTAAAAAACATGAACCGGTTCATAAACCGGCGGTTCAGTTTGGGTCAAACCGGTTTTCAAAAAATCAGTTTAAAAAAAACCGGTTTTTTTTTCCGGTTCGGTTCATAAACCGGTTTTTTTGCCCACCTCTACATACCACTACTTTTTACTAGTTTTTAAGCGCTTAATAACAGAAAATGCAAAACGTAATCTAAAAGTCTAAAGTTTATCACCAATTGAGGTTGGCATGAGTGGCTAAGGGCCTCTTGCTCCTTAACCAAGGTCTCGGGTTCGAGCCTTGGGTATGGAAAAAATCTTAACCAAATATTTTGTAGTAATAGGCAGTTCGTTTTTGAGACCAACATCTCCGTTTTGTCTTCAAAGACTTATTGTGGATACTCTAAGACTGACAAAACCATTTCATTGTTGGTTTCATTGTTTTGGTCTGTTAGCTGATGGAGCAAATGAGAAGGGATGTGGTGTGGGGTTTGTTTAAATTATTTTTTTCGGTCCTTTTATTAAGAAATATTTGGTCTAGAAGAGAAAAAGCTGGATTGACGCTTTCATTCACCCCTTTGTGGTTGCATTACCAACACGGTCTGAAACCCGGATTGGACCGAAACCGATTTAGTTCAAAATCCCGGACTGAGGACGTTTCAGTCACGTCTGGTTTTTTGATCGATCCGATAAAAAAAAGCATTATGATCGGATCGAGAATTTGCTCCCAAAATAAAATAACTACTACTCAGCAAGACTTTATCATAACTTAGCTTAACAAATCCCCCATTAACTGACTAGACAAAATAAACCCAAAACTATTCTTCCTGATCTCCCTTCGGTAACCAACATTTTAACTCTTATTTATTTTTTATTTTAAACATTATTATTTATTTGTTTGCTAGTTTACATAACTTAATTGTTTATGATATTATATGATGTTGTTTATTCTTATGTTTGAGTTTGGTTTTTTTTTAAAATTAGGGATTTAAGACTTGTCATGTCTTGTTTTCTAGTCTTAGACAGACATATCATTGAATAGTGTAAGGGGTGTTTCTTTTTTGGCTTATGTTTCATAAGCTCACTTTTTGTGACTTATTTTCAAACTTATATAAGTCGAAAAGTTTCAAAATAAGCCGCAAAGAGTGAGCTTATGAAACATGTGAGGGTGTTTGTTTAGGCTTATGAAACATAAGCCCATTTCAGCTTATATTTCATAAGCCCCAAATTTGTGGCTTATTTGGATACTTATGGGCTTATGTTTCTCCCGAAGATCGGCCAGTTGTCAATGGATCCCCGGGGTAACCTGTCCAGCCAAGCTCTGGCCGGACCATATAGGTCTGCTAAAACATGCGACACCACACGGGCATCTGCCACTCTCCTTAATTAGCAGCTCCCGCGAACCTCGTGATGTGATCGTCCGGATCAGTCGAACCATCATATAGTTTCAAGTTGGTCGGCATGAGGTGCTTTGGCGCCGAGAACTCTATGATCCTCCTGGTGAAAGGTGACCTTGACACTTCTTTGAAGGGCTTCTGCAGATCGTCATCTACATCAATGACTACCTTGCCTTTATCAGCCGTTTTCTTCTTACATTCCTCATTTTTGGGACCACCCTCCTCCTCGAACGCTAGCCGGAGAGGAGTTACCGATGGTCCTGACCGTTCATTGTGCAGCTTGATCAAAGACTTCAAGGCAGACATCTGACTCATAATCCACTCTTGCAAGTCCGGAGATTAGTTCCCACTTCCCCCGGCCTCATTAGCTGGGGTGATGGGGTTTGGTATAGGGCCTCCTATTACAAACTCTGGAAGATTGAATAGCGAGTCCCACGGATGGCGCCAATTTTGTTGAGGTAAAGTTTGGGGGTAAGCCTTCCAAGTGTAGGGACCTCTTCGGATCCTAAGTATCTTTTGAACTCCTGCACACAGAAAGAAACATGCATTAGCCTCGCCCCGGGTGTTATCCCAGGACCAAGCTCCGACGTGAGAGTAATATTGGGGCAACGACAGTTAAGTAATAAATATGAGAGTAAATGCTAGAGAGAGATTGGTTGAAACACAATACATGTTATGGGGTATTTATAGTACCCCATAAACAGACCTGACAAGCCTAGGGTTTAGGCGCAACTTCTCATGCTGTGAATTCAGGAACTAGGGCGGCGTCGCCGGGCGCTCCCTTTTATCCATTGGATCCAAGACAGATCCCTGGGTAAAGCCGTGCTCTTTGATTAATAGGTTACCCTTCTGTACACACAGGGATTCTTCGCCGATGGTACCTCCGGCACTTCGGAAGACGGGATGACGTTCGAACACCGTAAGCCGGACACATACACGAACAAGCACATTTCTTTGTATCACATTTAAATGCACACTATACACTAAATTACTTGATAAAACGTGGTATATTACGTTAAGAAAATTGTATAAATTAAAAGACACAATTAAATATTGCATGACTCATTTCCTAAAATTATATATTGAAACAACATAATTATATTTTGGTGTTAATATTACGTAACAATTATTGATCAATTGCTTTACAAATAATTAACTCAAAGTTGGTGTAAATAAAAATAGTTTGTCACTATGTACACATTAAAAAAAATCTTTTAAAATCGTTTAAATGTAGCAATTGTTATCATGACGTATTTGTGAATTACTACATATGATGATGGTGTGTGACCATGTTAAAAAGCATACTTGGACATGTTTTAGGTGAAAAGAAGCTAGTTTATGATGTCACAAAACCAACAAATACGTAACAATGGACAGAGAGTCACGTGGTTTGAGTTGGGTATTGGTCATAAAAAATCAGTTTTGTCAATATGAAGAAGGATAGGGTTATGATCAGACCATAACCTATCGAGAGCAGTAATAACTGGTTTCGAAAGCTACAAATCAAATAGTGTTAAAAGACATATCACATTATATAAACAAGTAGTTTCGCTTGAAAAGCTCATTTTCATTTCGTATCTAGAGTGCAAGGTGCGAATAACCGTCATCCGCGACACCAGTCACTCAAAGATCAAATTTAAAAAATCAAAGTAAAAATAAAATACAATTTTAAGATTATTTTGATTTCAGCCTATATTTAATAAGTTTCAATTTTCTCACTTATTTTAATACTTGTGGGTTTTTAATACTTGTGGGTTTTTATTCTTAACGAGCTTATTTCGTGGTGTAAGTATCATAAAATCAAAGCTATGATTTTTAAAGCTGATTTTGAAAAGGCCTTCGATTCGGTAAGATGAGATTATTTAGACGGGGTTCTAAATAACTTTGGTTTTGGTGTTAAATGGAGAGGGTGGATTCAAGCGTGTCTTTCTTCGGCAATGGGATCGATTCTGGTTAATGGAAGTCCCTCATCAGAATTCAAATTTCATAAAGGTTTGAAGTAGGGAGATCCTCTTTCTCCTTTCCTTTTTATTTTGATGATGGAAAGTTTGCACATTTCGTTCAACAATATCTTGAATTTCGGGCTCTACAAAGGTATTCGTATTGATGAGTCTTTAACGTTATCCCATCTCTTTTATGCGGATGATGCTGTTTTCATTGGTAAATGGGATAAGGCGAATGTCATCACTATCGTTAATATGCTTAAATGTTTCTACTTGGCGTCGGGGCTCAAAATCAATATTCAAAAGAGTAAGATTATGGGCATTGGTACCTCTCAAGAAGAAGTGGATGTGGCTGCTAATGTCATTGGTTGTAACACGTTCTCCTCGCCTTTTAACTATCTGGGTGTTAAGGTCGGTTCTTCCAGCTCTAGAAGTAACTTTTGGGACGAGGTTATTGCAAAACTTTCATCCCGTTTATCTAAGTGGAAAATTAAAATGCTTTCTATAGGTGGTCGTTTTACTTTGAATAAAGCTGTCCTTAGCTCGCTTCCTATATACCTGATGTCAATCTATAAAACTCCTGTTGGTGTTTTACGTAAGATGGAGTCCATTCGCAGGAGATTCTTTAATGGTGCTGATATTAATGAGAATAAAATGTCTATGATTGGTTGGGAAAAAATAATGGTTTCAAGGAAAAAAGGAGGGCTTGGTATTTCGAGTTTCTTCGCTCAAAATCGTGCTCTTTTATTCAAATGGATATGGAGGTTCAGGTCAAAGGATTCATCTTTATGGTATAGGGTCATTAAAGCTATGTTTGGCGATGGTGGAGCTTTAGACAACACTGGTAAGTTTGCTCGCTCTTCTACCTGGACTACTATTGTTCGTGAATGCGGAAATTTGTCTAGCAAATGTATTAACTTGTTGTCTCATATGAAAAGGAAAGTGGGAAATGGGTTGAATACTTTATTTTGGGTTGATTCTTGGCTTACTGATATCCCCCTTAAGCAATTATACCCGCGTATGTTTGCTTTAGATTGCAATAAAAACTCTACGGTGGCAGAAAAAAATCAACGCTAGCTCTATTTCATGTTCTTTTAGAAGACTCCCTCGTGAAAGTTTAGAAGAAGAGCAATTCTCCAAACTCATCGAAGATGTTAACTCTGTCATTCTCTCGGTCTCTAATGATAGATGGATTTGGTCCCTCGATTCCTCGGGTGAATTCTCGATTAAATCTACTCGACTTTTCATAGATGATCATCTTCTTCTCGCGGTTGGTGCTCCAACTACATGGGTTTCGGAAGTCCCAATTAAGATTAACATCATGGCTTGGAAAGTGAGTTTGGATAAGCTCCCAACTAGGCTTAATTTGTCTCTTCGGGGTATTAAAATTCCATCTATCACTTGCCCTATTTGCAGCTGTGCAGGGGAGTCATGCTCACATCTTTTTTTCTCTTGTTCTCTGGCCCGGAACATTACTACCAAACTGGCTCGATGGTGAGAGTTTAATTGCCCGGATTTATTCTCATACGATGATTGGCTTGAATGGTTTCACACTCTTCGTCTCCTTAAAGGTTTTAAGGATATATTGGAAGGGGTCTTTTACGTTATGTGGTGGGGTGATATGGAAGTACCGTAATCAGACATTGTTTGACTCATCTCAACCGCGTAATAATATGCTTTTTGATGAGATTTTTTTACTTTCTTTTACTTGGTGCTCCAATAGGTGTAAAAACAATTTTGATTGGATCTCTTGGATGAAATGTCATAGATCCTTATCTTTGTAATTTTCCTAGCGCCTTGCTAGTTTTTTAATATAATTTGCCGTTCTAAAAAAAAGATAGTAGTAATTCTTCTCGTATGTCCATTATGAACGATCGATTTTGATGATTTTGATGGTAGTTAGGGTTCCGGCGATGGTGTGTGTGTGCGTGTGTTTTACGGTGAAATGAAAAAAGAAAATGAAAAAAGTAAAACCGTTTGGGGTTTATTTAAGATAGAATTTAAATGTGCAAAACTTTAGTTCATTTTCATACTCTATCTTGATTTTTCTAGTTAAGGAGAAAGGGTTTTAATTTATAACTTTGATTTAGATTCAATTTTCTGAAAAATGAAAAATCTATAGTTCTAAATATTAGTAATAAATTAGAAAATACTTTCCGGAAATCTACGATTTTAACACATTTTCTTTTATGTTCAGTTTTCTTAGAAAATTTTCCATGAAACAAGCAAGCTAGTTGTATTAGTCTGAAATTAAACGAAACCTTAAATCTGAGTAATAAACTTTCAGCATAAATCAACCAATTTTTTTGTGAATCAATGGATGTTAAATAAAAACCAAGGTTATAAATAGCGTGAAGCGTGACGTAGCGGCATAGCCAAGCCTCAAGCTTTAGCGTGAGGCGTTGCGTCATAGCGTTTTTAAGGCGTGACTCAAAGCGACAAAAAATATTTATTGAGTGGTCAATAGTAGTTAGCTACTAGGCTTAAAATTGAGTTATAGAGTTACTAAGCCCGAATCTCATGCAACCCAAATCATAAATACTTGTAAATATAAGCTCAAGTCCAATAAATATCTTTAAAAAATTCAAAAAAAATAAATCTCTTAGAAGCTTGAAAAAAAGGCGCCACGCCTTGCGCTATAGCGCGCTATATCACGCCTTATCACGCTTTATTGCACGCCACGCCTAAAGATGACGTCTTGGCCTGTTTCGTAACGTGGAGGCTACGACTCGCACTATGACGCCGCTATAACGCGCTATAGCGGCGCTATTTAGAACCCGGATAAAAACTACTTCATTAACCTAGCTTTCATACCCATCAATGTTATACCTTAAACGAATTAGCATAATTTTCAAGAAAAGTCCTTAAAAAAATTGTCTCATGTAATAATTTATTTATGGAATACCTGGGTCTTCATTGGTCTTCCATGAACTCAAAAAAAGATTCGTTCCAGTTTTGCGGTTCCACCCGAGTTTCATACCAGGTAATAAAGTATCAGTAGGATTTTCAAAGCTTTGCCATAAATAATTACTCGGGTTGTCATCATTCTCACGTCGGATCACAAAGTTACCAGAATCCAAAAGCTGTGCCACAGTCCTCCTCTTAACTCGTACAAAAGATTGATTAGAAGACCACACCGTGTTTTCGTGTTCATCTAAAATTATAACATTGCCGTCTTCACCTATATGGCAAGACTCCCAGACATTGAAGTTAATGGCGCGTCTCTATTAGCTACCCATACATATGTCTTTGGTTTAATATGTTTGTACCATATTCCTACGTATGAAGTATGTTTAAAGAACCCCAACTCGAGAGATTGATCGTTAGATACTAATGTTTGGTTAATTGTAAGTGGTGTTATGGGTGTGATTGTATCAATGGCTAGAGCAATATAAGGGAATAAAAGAGTGAATATGATTATGATCATGGCTTTATGAGCATTCATCTTCTTTTGTGCTAGAGATTAATGAATGTGATTGTGGTTCTCCATCTTGGTTATGAATTGATGATTTTAATGAGTTTTCTTTCTTGGTGAAAAAGGAATAAGAATGTGTTAATTTTGGAAATTTTGATTTTGTTTCTATTATTAAAATACTAGTTTTAATGCCCGTGCACGCACGAGGCTTATACATTATGTTTTTTAAATGATATATATATATTATATATTATATATATATATATATATATATATATATATATATATATAATTTTTATTTTGTCTGTTTTATAAAATAGAGTATTATCGAAAATTTATGAAGAGATAGATTATTAATCTTTTATATATTATCCTAGTATATGAACTAGAGGAAAATTAGTATTTTTTTTCTTTTTGATTACGGTTTTTGGACTCGACATTGTGAGCCAACTAATCACAGCGATATTACCCTTTTAGGTAGCCCAGAGTCGGCTCAAGTGAACCTCCGAGGCCACAGGGGGATTAATTTTCTTCTTGTTATATTTGAACCATTAACTTCCACTTTGAAAAACATGTCAATAAAATAAATATTTTTTCAGAGAAATTCAATTGTTAGAATTTTAGTACGTATTAAACCAAAAGAAAAGAAAATGTAATTTCTTCCAAAACCATCAAGGAATGGCTAGAAAACCATTTTTTTTTACTTATGATAATTTATGTGCTTCGGTGTTTTTCTATTTGGGTGTACAACATATTTTATGCCGACAACGAAAAATTCACTAAAAAGTCTTCGGGTAGATTTAGATGTGATTAATAATGTTAAATCTTTGTTGGAAGTAAGAATTGTTTGCATTTGTTATATTTTAAAATATAAAGTCCATGGGTATAAAGTTTAAGAGGTTATTTATTTTTTAAAGTTATAATAAAACTTCTAAATCTCTAAATTTACACTTAACTTCATATAATTTATTTAAAATTAAACCACTAAAGTTTTTTTAAATACCTTCTCTTTTTTCAAGTTTTTGTTTTCATAAATTTGACACATATATTTTTATGTGTTTTTTTTTCTACATCAGATTTTTTCACCAAATTGATTTAATTTTGACTTTTTATCGACCAATCAGATCGCACAATTTTGCCTACATGGCAAAATCAAACGTTCTGATTGGTCCAATTTGTTAATTCATAAGATTCAATTTGATAGAAAACTCTGAAATAATGTAATTCTTTTATTATCTTTTACTTAGTAAAGAAAAACGTCAATTGGGATATTCGTATTTCAAAAAAATCAAATCATACTTAATTTAGTAAGAATTTAATTATTTTTTTCTTTTTTTAAAAGTTAATTAACAAAATATAAAATAGTTATTATTTCTTTATTTAGCAATACTTTAAAAAAAACGTTTTTACATAAATGTGAAAAGAAAAACACATATAAAAGTATAAGTGTCAAAAATAAAAAGAAAATAACTTCAAAAAACCGGAAGTAATTTTGTAAAGTTTGGTGTCTAATATGCGTGTGTGATAGTTTTGGGATTAAATTGTAAAATTAAAATTAAGAGAGATAAACTCACGGTCTATTGTGTGATGTTCATTAAATATGACTCCCGAGTCCATAACCACAAGCTCAGAATCCATGGATTAACACGAAACTAAACCTTTTTCACCAAACAACTGATCTTTGATTTAGATCGATCTTTGTTCGTTTTTTTCACCAAACCTCTCATCTTTGATTGAAAAATGGTACCTTTGTTCGTTAGTATCCTTTTTCACCGAACAAAGATCACACCGTATGTCGAATCAAATGTAAGTTTTTAGTTAATAAATTCAAGGTATACTATTCATCATCTTAAAAAACTATGATTGATTTGAAGTTTTTTTTGGGTAAGTAAGTTGAGGGTTTGTGTTCTTGTGTGCTTTGATTGATCAAATAGTTTTTGTGTGCTTCGGTTTGTGTAGTTTTTGTGTGCTTTAGTTGTGTTTAATTATTTTGTATTACTGTTGTTTATTATTATTAAATTTAGGTGACTTGAAGATGACAAATGAATCAATGAATGTACTGCAAAGTGGTTTCAGTTTTGATTTATGTGTAGGAGGAATGATATGTTGATGAAAAAGGGGTGTAAAAACTTGAATTACTTTTTTTTTGAACTTTAAGGTTATACTTTATGAATTATTGTTTCTTTAATGTGTTAGTTGTTTTGTAAATTTAGGTTAGTTGTTTCTTAAGATTGTGAGTTTGATTGGTTAAGATGTGTTTAGGTTGCTAATAACTGATCATGTTACGTGGTAGGAATCTAGACGAATTTATAAAGGTTAAAGTTGTAAATGCACTAAGAATAGCTTTACGTTTCCATTTGATTCTACAAGCAGCAGATAGGCATTGGTCTGGCGACTACATCCCATAGCAGAATTTTGCACACAGCTCAAAAGCATCTGAACCATTAGGGATATCATGAAGGTCCACGGTAAAACCTCCAGTCTCTCCTCTCTGTGAGCAACGTTGTTGCAGTAAGCCAGACTTTTGAAGAAGCGGGAACTGTAATTATGTTTACCACAATGGCTTATATTTTTAGTTGTTAAAAGATATAATACATGTATAGATGTGTTCACAGTTAATTGTTTTATCTGAAACAAACATTATTCCCTCTAATGAACTGAGGCGTAACAGGGCACCAATTTCAGACACACCAATTAGAACCTAGAAGAAAGTTATTGGCATTGGGTCTCTTAGCATATATTATGAGGAAGTTGCTCTAAACAAGTTACTTAAAGGAGTAACAGAAGATGAGATCGCAGTCGCCCATGTAAGTATGCATTAACCCCAGTTGATTCTTTTATATATGCTATAATGATTATAGAAAATAAAATAATTATAATCTTTTACTATATGGATAATAATTACAATATTTGTAAGACATTGTCGATTTACGTCAATTGAAATCAAATGTTATAAGAAAACATGATTGATGATCAGCCTGAAGGTGGAGGCAATTCCCTTAACATTAATAGATATATACCCTTGATCTTTATACATGTATAAGCCTATTTATAATTTCCATAAATTAACCACTAGATGACAATTAGATAATACCAGGAAGTTATTATTCTGCAATCTTTTAATATATGTGTCCCATCCCATTATAGAAATTTTTTATATGTAGTATTTATAGTTAAGAAAACAACCGAGGTTGCCAAGGAAACCATAACTCTCTTAAATAAATGAATGAAGTATCTATATAGCTATATGCATGTTGTTAGCATCAGGTGTTGTGTCTAAGTTTGAGGACGATGAGGGCGGGGCGGGCATATTGTTGTTTGTCTCGACAGATCTGATATTCGCATGTCTACTAATTTTCAGTCACTTTCAACTGATAAAAAAGTGGATGTTTTATGATTTCAGGAATTGTTCGACGTTCCTCTTTTCTTGAGTATGCACAATCTTTGTGCAACCCTTAAATGCATTTCCCCGCCTGCAGTAATATTATTCAGGCATGCTGTGATCAATGATGGATATCGCATATTGGAACTCACGTAACCCTTTGGGTTTAAAGTCAGATGTTCCTATGGATGTCATATGGGATATCAGGCGATGTTGGGTGAGCTCTCTTTATTTTACTGTTTTTGGTTACAATCGTTTTCATTTAAGAATGTAAACATTTTTTTAATTTAATTTGTCTTTGATGCTTGCTATTGATCCTTTTTTTTCTTTAATCAAGGTTAAAAATCATTTTGTAAAAGAGCAACCCTTAATGAGATTCTTGCTAAAGAGCCCATTCCTCAGGTACCTTGCCCTCGATTTGAGATCTATTTAGAGGTGTTAAAATGGGCGGGTCGGGTAGATTGGGTAACATGTCAATAAGTTGGAAACACTTTCGTCCGTTTATTACAATGAGAATATTTTTATAATTAATTGATTTAGGAGGTTGTTTAGATTAATTACACACTATAGATAGGTTAAAATGGCCACCTATAGTTCTGTTATCTTATTTTAAGTTGCAAGTTTCTGCTGTGTTCGACAGGCTAATTTCACACGAGCAGTTGCATCACTTAGCAAAGCTTCAAAGAGTACTAGTATTACAGAACAGAACTAGTATAGAGTACTAGTACTACATAACAGAACTAGTTCAATGCCTGATTGAGTGATTATTGATAGAATCGAGCTAAACTTGTAGATTCAAACTAATTTGATATAATCAAAAGTTACAATTTTCAATTTAAATGTAGGTACGAAGTTAAAATCTTTGAAAATTACTAGTGGTTTATTTGGCGGTGTGTGAAAAAATTGAAGTTTTGTGAGGGTTTTGAGTTTGGCGGTGTGTAAAAATATTTGAGGTTGCATTTGGCCGCCTAAAACACAAAAGTGAAAAAACAAGCTATTTGAGCCGGTGTTTTAGCTAGCAGGTCTTTAGGGGAGGTCTAAATAAATTTTTTAATATTTGGACCGGTGTTGGGATTTAACCGTGTGTATGTATGTATTGGCGGGACTAATTGCTCAAATAGACATGTTCGTTTCGGAAAGGGTCTAAATAAGGAGGTCTAAAAGGCCTTTTTTTGTTGTAGTGGACTGAAATTATTAAGTAATAAAACTGATCAAGTCATCTTTTAATTAAACATGACTTAACAAACAAGCCCATAGCCCATAAGCCCTTATAATATTTTATTATAGAAAAGAAGCTGATGATATATATAGACGGCTTTATTTGGGGGTTTTCAACACATCTTTTTCCATCACAAACCCCGTCGTAACAACCAAATGGACGACCTCACCGAAAGAATCAAACAAACCCCCGTCGCAAGAAAGGAAGAAACCCTATGGATCTGGAAAGACAACCAAATGACAGAAAAAACAATCACCTTCGTACCACTTGTTTACCAAATATTCGACGAAATACTTATAAGCGCAGCTGATAGAAAAGGTGTAAAAGATATCTTAGTTAACATAAATGTTGCGGATAATAATATTAGTGTTTGGACTCATGGTGAAGGTGTTCATGACATAAATTTTACTGGCTTTCCTTTCGTTTCGGTTATGAAGGGCGATGGCAATGAGGTATCTGAAGAGGTATTTAGTTATACTTAGTTTAGATTGATATTTTTGTTGTGTTAGGGTTATTGGATAATTTTCTCACTACTAATTTTTTATTATTAGGGGGTGTTTCCATTAAATTAAATTAGTTTACAGGGTTTATATACCTTGTAACTAGGGTTTTGTTTTAATATCTTATTGTGTATTCTGTTTTAATCTGGTCTATTGCAAAATGTCTATTTCAATGTCCTTTAGAATTATGTATAGATGCGTCATACTTATTTCACGTACCAAGATGGAACAAAATCGAAAGTACGTTGCTATTGTACGGCTAAAACCCTATTTTTAATAGTAGCTTGTATAGCTTATTCGGGCTTATTTTTAAGCTATTTCTTGGTTTATTTTGGGCATATATGCCACGTTATTTTCCAAAATCCATGATCTTGTCATAGATTAAGTGTTGCTTAGAGTCACTCATCCATTGCATCGTGTCCTGCATTGGTTGTAAACTGTCATTGAATCGTGTGGTTATTTCGGTGTGTCTTGTTCTCTCTTTGATGAGTTAACTTCCGTTAACTCAAGAGTTGTCCAATCTCACTGATTAACACTATAGCATGATACAATTGTCCATTATCATGGATATTGTGCATTCATGCTTAACTTTCGTGCATTGGCTCTCATCTAACAACCCTTATCTGCATGCTCGTTCTTCTATGACTATAACTTTGCAGAATCAATGGCTAATACTGAACAAGCTCTTGCAAGGGCCTCACCCGTCCGTACTGATGAACAAATCGTGCCTCGCAATCGATGGGTGCCAATTGGGAAAAGCAACTGCTATCTGAATGAAGAAAAATCTCAACGCAGTCCAATTTTCAAGATTGCTGTGGACATTCTCAAGCAAACTAACTTCTTCAGAGCTTTTACAGCGTCATCAACAATACCTGCTATCTACATTCAGCAATTCTGGGATACCATTCGTTTTGACAGTAAAGCTGGAAGTTTTAAGTGTCAACTGGACGAGCAATGGTTCAATCTCAATCAAGACACACTCAGAGATGCTCTTCAAATCACACCAGTCGACAACAACCGGGCTTTCTCTTCTCCTCCAACTCCTGATACTCTTGTTGAATTTGTCAATAAGTTGGGGTATCCAAAGGAAGTCATACACTTGTCTAATGTCACCACTAATGACATGTTCCAACCGTGGAGGGCACTAGCAACCATTATCAATCTGTGCCTCACGGGAAAGACGTCTGGATTTGAAAGGCCGAGAGCTCCAGTGCTACAAATCCTTTGGGGGATTGTCAATCGAGCTCACATTGACTATGCTGAAAGGATGTGGGAGGAATTCACTCAATCCATCCACACCTTCACAGAAGACAAAAGGAAGTTGGCACAACATACTCTGGGGAAGAAGAAAGCAACTCTTATCCTTATCCCAAGTATCAGGTTCACAAAGTTGATCATATTTCACCTGCAACGGCTGCACAACTTCCACCCAAGACCCGACTCTCCACTACATTTGCCTACTGAGGAACCTGTACTAGGTCATCTTAAGTTCAGTGCTAAGGGAAGCAAACGAGAAGTCTTTGGGATGACAATACCGAATGAACTCATCAATAATGTCATTCGAGGAGCAGACTACTATGATGCCTATCTGGAAAAAGTTGCAAAGCATCAACGGTACATCGCGGGTGAGGAATTAAGTGATCCTGAATCTCCTGCACCAAAGCCAGCCAAGCCTACCAAACAAGCAAAACCAAAGGCAACCGAGCAACCAACCGTTTCTAAAACTAAAGCCAAGAAGTCTAAACCTGCACCGGCCAAACCTCAGGAGAAGAAGCGCAAGCCGGTGTCAGAATCGTCTGAGGCCCAACCACTAGCCAAACGTGCTAAGGCAGGGAAAGTGGTTAAGAAGAGAACTGTTAAGAGTTCTAAGCAGTTGGTAGATGAATTCGTTGATGAAGGGGTTCCTGCTGCTAAACCCAGCCTTGAAGACACAGAGGAGGCGATACTGCAAAAGGTTCTAGAAGAGAGCCTAACGGATGCTTACCCTACTCAAAGGGGTCCTCTCCCTCCGGTGGTTTTCAGGGAAACTGACACTGGGAAATTTCAACCACTACCAGAGGTGCCAGGAAAGGGGAAAGAGAAAGTAGGTGAGGAACAAGCGGCCCAAGTTCTCCTCAACCTTCAAACTCCAAAGAAGAAGAGCTCGGCTGAACAATACATATTTCAGAGACGTTCTCACGTTCCAACTGTAACAGCAGGTCGTGAAGACTCTACTTCTTTATATGCCGAGCTTGGATTATCTGGTAGTGATACGGAGTCTGATGAAGATATGCCTTCAGTGGGTAGAAGTGGGACTCAAGACGAAGGCCAGGCTGGATCAGACCCTGGTACACTAGATGAAGGCCAGGCTGGATCAGACCCTGGTACACGAGATGAAGGCCAGGCTGGACCAAACCCTGATGATGTTGCTGAATCCCTACCGTTACCAACTCCTTGTGTTCTCGCTGGACCAAACCTTGAACACTCGGATGTTGAGATCACTGATCCCTCCAGTCAACCACAACCTGAGCATATGGATGAAGGGTTTACGGCCGCGGCATACCCTGATGTACAGGAGAATCTAAAGCTAACAGTTGATGAACAGGTGATACCAGAGGAACCTGTCAGCTCTACAGGGACGTTGTCTTCTCTACAACATCTCGCCAAAGACTTCAGCTTTGGTGATCAATTCTTAAATGACAAACCGTCTGAGGCCGATAATGAGAAGACAACAGCAGACACTGAAGCTGAATCAATGGTGTCAGTCACTATTCAGCAAGACACCTCTATCATCCCTCCTATGACATCCCCGGTGATCGATCTCGTGACTAGACCTGATTCACCCAATGTACATTGGCCTCTACCAACCACCACAACCACAACTGCAGCACCAACAACAACAACAACAACAACTCTTCCACTACCACCTCAACCTCAACAAGGTTCATCAGATTCCATTCTCATTAAGCGCATGGGCGAACTCGAACAACACATAGCAGACTTGGTGGAGGAAAATCAAGCCCTAGAGACAAGGCTAGACAAGCAAGGGAACCGAATCCATAAGATGGAAACTATGGACTGGCCCAAAATGATCAGAGAGCAGACGGTGGAGTTTATTGAATCACAGGAGATTGACCGAAAGATTGAGGAATCAGTTAAGGAGGTGGTTATCTCATCAGTCAAGCATGCAATGAGAGCTCCTCTTCGTGCTCGCTTCAAGGATCTCCCTACGTCTGACTGCTCAAAGCATGTTGAGGAGAACTATGAAGAGGGAAATGCTGCACCGAGTAGCATATGAAGATGCATGTCTCCATCTGTCGTGGTTAAAATGTGAGACTTTGATGTTGATAAGGCTCAGGAGGAAAATAAGAAGCAAGTAAGCAGTACTCCAAAGACTCCGCTGGGGCGCCACCTTCAACCACCACCTCCTCCTCCACAGTCAGGTGCATAGGGTTCTAGCACACCTGGACCCTCTGATTTGCTCAAGCTCCTCCTCCACACTCCGTTTATCCACACATCAAGGAGATCAATCAAAGCAACGCGGGCCCTAAGTTCCTTAAGAAGACAGCTGCTTCAGCTGATACTCTGCTTGGACAACGACTGACACCGGATTACGCTTCATTATAAACGATCCTGATGATCTCTTATATGGATGATGAAACTATGAGAAGAAGAGCACTATTCTAGTGTGAAGAGGTAGGACGTGACTTCATTGTGTCCTTCAGTCAACTTGAGGCGGAGTTAGTTAGAAAACCTCTCACTGAAGACGACTGCTTCTCCAGAACTGCCTGGCCCATACTCATCTTGATGTGCCTTGTACGATAACAATGGTCCTATGCTCTGAAAGATACATATGTTACTCCACCAGAGAATCATTACTTGTCAACCGGTGATTATCGCGCCATTTATGGATGGTATGGTACACGACAAGGGAATCTTGACAGACTCTTAAGGACCTGAAGGCCCTTGGATATGAAATTGTCAAAGTCATCATCCGAGGAGTTCATCTTCGCGTACCAGAGGATTGAATGCCACAAGCTTTCAGATAAAGTGGAGGATGCAATTCTAAAGTATAATGTTAGACGCAATTCCACTTGGTGGTAAACAGGTATATTACTATCCATCTGGACTTCTTCTTCAATAAAGATCTGGAGTCTCTTTGATACGTCGCAAATTGGCAGACCAGCCTTGTTATATTAACGGCTGAAGTCGGCTTTCTATAAGATGTCGGCTTAGAGCATGGTACCTGGATCAGATTGGATGAAGAGGAGTACAAGTATGACATCATGCATGTATGGAATCTCTCCTGGTGGTTAAGACAACTATTCTACAATGACGATTCTCATCTGAAGATGACTGCGAGCGTCGAACTCACATGCGTATCTTAAGTGTCTCGAATTGACGTTTCTCAATGTCTGGGTACAATTACATGAAGAAGCTCATCCTTTATAGAGCTCGATCTCAAAGAATAAGTCATCGCGGAAGGGATTCGACCTATATGTCCTAGTGCTTTCTAAAGATCTTACATGTTCAATCTTCAAGGTCACTTGAAACTTCTTTCTCCCATGGACAAAAAGGTTCTCATACCCTACGCCAGTTAAATTAACCAAGCCCGATGGGATGCACCGGATTTGAGTTCAAGATGCACTACACAGTATCGACTCTCCAAGGGCAGTTACATTCAGAGACCACTACGGGGTGCCGAATGATATGAGATAATGAGATCTACAAAGTTCAGTGATGGTAATCTACGCAGGATCGATGAAGGTTGGACTACCGAGTCAACGAGCTTCAGAGTCAACAAGGACAAATCAGGATGATACAAGATTTTGGATGAAGAAAGACGTTGTATAGCAGGAGTTATGTTCGTATCTAGAAATGGCTAAAAGACACGACGTATTCTTCAGAAATTGGAGGCTTTTTGGTTTTGTTGGTGGACGGATTCGAGCGGAGACTACCGGTCTAGTGAAACGACAACCGGAATGAGGTGTAGGTATATCTTCATACGTTGTGTAATATGTACATTTTATGTAGTGACTTCAATGTACACTTAGTTTTTATTAAGTAACTATATGTTTTCATCTTGGAATAATATAAACCTGACACACTTTTCTCCAAAATTCCTAAGTTAAATCAATTGCGACCCAACACTCAAGATTTGAAATTTTTGCACGGGACAAAATGTGATTTAATTCTGAACCTCTAATATAAAATGTGATCTTTTAAACTCCACTGTATGGCTCCTATATAGTGCTAAACCTTTTTGCATATCGATGCACCATCATAAGGGGGAGTGACTGTATTATGATGGCTAGTGGAAATCTTAAGACCTGCCCTGTAATCAACTTATCAGGAGTTATAAGGATGTAAGGTTAGGTACTCGCACCCCCGATATGCAGAAACAGAGGGTTACCAGGGACAACCCACTGTTCGTGTCGGACGACCTTAGGTATGAATTACAAAAGGAGTTATGTGAGATATGGAATAGTGTAGACTAGAAGAGACGTTAGTACTGGGACTAACCTACAAGGTTCTAGTAATGAAGTCTCGGTAAGCACTGAAGGGTTAAGACTGAAAAAGAAAAAGTTAAGATAAAGGGTAAAAGAAAGCAGCTTCCTTAAAACATTAGGCAGAAAGTCGAAATACTGTGATTGCTGACATTGAAGACAAAGTAACCCGGACCAGTAATACGCTGCACAACCTCACCTAGAATACTCACGATCCCTCAGAGGATTTCTTGTTTCTTTCTCACGGAGATCAATACAATTCTATCGTCTTTCGCCCTCGAGTTAGGTCGCTATTGAAAAGGTGGCAAGTACGACTCAGCCTTCGACCTCTAAACCAAAAAAGTCACTATTAAGTCTCGACTCCTTGAGTCATTCCAAAGTCTAATAGGCAACTTATTCATATTGAGCTGTTTCTCGACACATATTGGCAACAAGTAAGATCTAAGAGTCTACGCATTACCTCGTGGTATTGTCAGAACATCCAAGTGATACGAAAGTACTCACAATGAAGATGGAAATCCTTCTAGAGCTAACATCAAACAAGCTCTTGGTAGGTGACATGTGAGATCCACTATAGATTAAACTTGTGACAAATGGAAAGCAACGATGGTGCGATTCTTTATGAATCAAACTTGTTCCAAGCAGTGAATTGACGAATAGCATTTGAAAAACCTTTCGATGTGCTCAACAACTGATTTTCTAGCACATTGAAGCGTATTATCTTTCAAAAACAAACGTGTTTCTAATGAAATTTGATTTTATGCTATCACAACACTCTCGCTGTGCCACAACATACTTACTACGACAGTCGATTGATTTTCAAATCAATTTCTACATTTAATCCCCCGTACGAATAGTAACTAAACTCGATTCACTCTTATGTGTTCGTCGTGCTATGAAACGTTCTGATACACGAGAACAGGCAAGTATGGAGACTTTGATGGTATACACATAGCTTGATTCGATACTTAAACTGGAATTCTGTCAGAGATTCGTCATAAGATGAATCTACCTGATCCCAGGTCGGTCCTCATGGCTCCGGCGGTTAATCAACCATGACTCGGGCGATGACAAGCCAAATTCGTCCACATGAATTATTGCTAATGTTATATACCAGGCTCACGTTATGTAGAAAATGAGATACCTCGTTCAGTTCGGAGTCACTTCACAGTCCTCATGCTCACACTTAATGTTTTCAATCAAAGACACCATGATAACCGAAAGACCTACAACACAGCTTCCGCTACTCTGATAAGTAATGTCATGATCAAGAAAAGTGTGAGCATGCAGGTCTGAAGGTCACAACGTCACATGAAGGCAATACTACTCAACAAAGGATGATCCAGAGATTTCTAATGATGATGATCTCATATGGAAAGATCACAAGATCTCTCACAAGCTAAAAGGGCAAATCTCGAAGTTCACTAAAAAATGTAAACAGATCTCAAGGCATGAAAGAATGACCGATATGAGTCAGACCAGCAGGTCGAAGACACGTGACGAGATGCTCTTATTCGCATTGGCATTTAATGAGGAGACCTCCCTTAGGGGAGATTGTTGGATTATTGAAAACCGACTCGGTCACGCTGTGTATCGTTTATGATATGCATAGCTCGCTACGGTAGGATGTACGTAGCGTATGGCTCTCGGTATTGGGCGGTCTGTTACCTAAGGTACGGCCTACCAAGCCCATAGTGCTTACAAACTACTATGTATCTAACCTTTCAGCCAAGAGAAAGGGGTTGGTTGTTCTTTTTATCACATTTCTTGTATTTCATTATTCTCTCTCTAGACACTCATTTCTATCTCAAGAATCATCGGCAACACAATCCGCTAGCTTGTGTTATGCATATCCAATATACTCTAATAATATATATCAAGGTTCGAAGATCCAGGTAGACTTTACGGCGTAATCCTTCTAAGTTCTCGTTACGTCGTATACCTCATATTTGAAGGAAATCTGTCAAAGTTATCGTTCTAGACAGAACACCTTTTACTCAGTACGCCTCGTATACCATGGAAGATCTACAAATATGAATAAAGATCCGAATTTATGGATAGTTTATATGGAAGGTTACTGTGTAAAACCCAATCTTGTACGCCTTAACAGCTGCTTAATTATGGAATGCCATGTAAGTTGGTTACGACATAACACCTTTATTGGTTACGTCGTAACAGTTTCGATATCTATAAATAGAGCCCTCATTCAAGCTATTCCGACATCACTTCCTCCGTAGCCAATTGGAGAGGCGATAACGCTTACACTTTAAAGAATTCCCTTGGAGTCCAAGGGAGATCACACTTTACTTAATTTTTGTATTTAATCGTTCAAATTACGAATCCTGTAAGAATTATAAGTTTTCAATATATGATTTCTTCTATTTCTTTCTTTGTTTCCATTAGTAGTTATGAATTTACTTTTGTTATGATTGTTTCCTGTTAAATTATGGTTTCATTAGATATTCCTAGACTTATCGGTGTAAACCCTGGTGTCTTGTAGTATGGGGGTGTTTAGACCGTAGGCTTCGCCCCTTTAAGGGAGCTTACCTTCTCATGAAATTGGATCTTAACTGGGGACTAAGGAGGTCACTATACTGCCTTTACCTGGTGTAGGAATGACTGGTCCCGCCTAATCACTCAATACTTGAAAAGCATCATGAACTCTTTTAGGAGAGGTTAATAATTTTACTGTTATATAGATTTGTTAGAATCTAGTGAAGGACCACTTAACTAACAAACAACTAGTCCTTTTCTAGTGAAGCTAAAATGGTGGATCTATGTTCCCTTGGTTTAACTGGTTTAGGGCCACAAAAAGTTAAGCCAGTCACAAATAAGCCCTGAAATAAGCTTGTAAAAAACTAAGAAATAAGCGCGAAATAAGCTAGAAATAAGCTCGAAAATTTGCAACAAAAGTGAAGAAAACTAAGAGCCTAGTTTGAAGAACAAACAAAAAGGAACATGACACTTTTGACTCTTCTAGTCCGAACCAAAACTACCACTTCGAGAAGGAAAAGAAGAAAATAAGCCGATTGTAATAAGCTTATAAAAAAACTATCTATAAACTTATTTAAGACATGGAAGGACTACAAAAATAAGCTTTAGAACTATTATAGCAAAGAGAATATAAGCAAAATAAACCAATAAGCCCTCAAGAAAGTGAGACGTGAGCATATTGACAAAATAAGCCACGAAAGAGCTTATTAAACCACAAGAATCGAACACTAAACACCCCTTGGCAAGTGATACCACATGTTGGCCTTATATAATCCTATCACAACTAATAAGCAAACTCAATAAGCCCTCAATAAGCCCTCATTTGAGCCGGCTATTAGAAAGAAAAGAAAGAAAGAAAAAGAGAACTTGGAAACTTAGATTAGAAAGAGAAAGTGGTGAGTTACACACACATACAAAAGTGAGAAATGCAACTAACACCCACTCCATGTGTGGAGAGGGTTTCTTTTATACCCTTGAGCCATAAGTGGCATGTGGGCTTTTCTACTTAGGCCGGGCTTGGCTAAACTTAGGCTTTGAGCCTGAAACACGGACAATATTAGATTACAATCTAAGCCCGTTGAACCCGACTAGCCTATTACAATACAAGACCTAGTTTGACTTTATAAGATCGATAACATTCTTGTTTGACTTAATATAATTAAGGCTAACAAATTTGGTCTAGAGAGGTGTGTTAGACAAGGCGACCCGCTATCTCCATTTCTCTTTATTTTGGCTGCGGAGGGTTTAAACGTGATTGTTACAGAAGCAGTCGAGAAGGGTATTTTTAGAGGTGTAATGATGGGAACAAATAAGGTTTTGGTTTCGCACATACAATATGCGGACGATACTATATTTTTTGGAGAATGGAATAAAGAGAATGCTAAATCTCTTATGTGCATCCTTAAATGCTTCGAAGAGGTTTTTGGGCTTAAGGTTAACTACAACAAGAGCAAGTTATATGGTATAGGGGTAAACGAGGAGGAAATGATGGATATGGCAAGATGGATGGGGTGTGGCACTGGTGAATTTCCGTTCACATACCTTGGGTTACCTATAGGTGAGAACATGAGGCGGGTGAGTGCGTGGGGTGTTAGATCCCACACTAGATAGATCTTTACTGTCTGTTAAAGATGGTGAATAGCCTATGTAATCACAAGCTAAACACAAGAGAGACTCTTGCTTAGAAAAGCTAATGTCTACGCGGAATATAGACACAACTAATAAGAAGAACAAGACTGATAAAAACTAAAAGATCCTTCTATGGATTTCTATTAACGAACAAGGAGAATTGTGTTTTCTGGATCTGTTTGTTTCCCTAAGCCGTGGGTTCTTTTTATAGTGGTGAAACCCTAATCGGCATCTCCTAAAATCACGTGAGAATAATATGCATGACTCTTCCTAATTTAGCTCATGCATATCCTCATCTCTAACTAACTAAAACCTTATCCTGGAATAACTATTTGACTCTACCAGGACTAAGTACTCTACCAGTAGGAACTAGACTTAGCCTACCAGGACTAACTATGATAATAACCTTACCAGCAGGAACTACATACCTGCCAGTAGGAACTACTACTCTACCAGTAGGAACTACATACCTACTAGTAGAAACTAAGTATTACAATTATTCCTAACAATCCTCCCCTAAACTGGAATTTGACTATGTTAATTTCCAGTTTCTAGATAGATCTTCAGTCTTGAACCTTGAGGATTGAAATATGAACTTTGCAGCAACATCCAATCTGCTTGAGTCTTGACTTGAATACTTGAAAATTCTGCACATATCAGCTGAATGTCTCTAGAGGAAGCAGCATCTTTATTTTTCATAAGAACACCTTCAAGAACCATATAGTTTGCAGTCTTCGTAGCCTTGTTGAACTTGAACATCAAAAGTCAGCAACATTGAAGAACCTTCAGGAAATCTTGAACCAGCAACAGACTTTGGAACCACCGCAGCAACATGAGTAGATTTGATAAGCCTTTACCAAGTAGCTACTCACTCTTGGGCTAGCTAATCCTTTGGTGGAATCATGACATCACCCTGGTGAATTAGTAACCAGTCCAACTCTTAGAACATGAATCATTGGTGAATTGGAATACCCTAATGATTTTTGGCAAATCATCACAGCCATAAACGGATTTTATATGTCTTTACCTGTAGCCGTTTGCTCAGGACTAGCCAATCCTTTGGTTCCCAATAAGGGCATTATCCATGGTGAATTGATAACCATTTCAACTCTCAGCAAATGAAGCATGGGTGAGTTAAAGACCCTATAGTTTTGAGCAAACTATTAAAGCTATCAACGGATTTGAGAGTCACACCAGAGCCGTACCCTCATGGTGAATCAACTCTTTCTTGTCTGTGAGACATGGTGAGTTGAACACCATTTGTTGTGTGGTGGTTAACCAACACCCAAACCCTGAAAATAGTTTACTTTATGGACCATGTGTGCCTGAAACAAAAACAACTTTGCACACCAAAGACTCAAAACTTATTTGAACATATTACCAAAGCTTGTCAGTTGCCAAAATCCTTTTATCAAAACACTTGTTACTAAAACAAAAAGTGAAAACCATTTAAGACAAACTACACAAAATAGAGTTATATATCAAAATACAGTTTGGACACAGCAAAAAGTTAGAATATATACGATAGAGTTACAGAGTACCATGATCAAACAGGAGAAACTTGGGCAGCAGCAATTTGATTCTTGATGAACCGAATCAATTGCTCAGCAGTAGTCATGTCATTGCCCACAACATCCTTGTCAATCTCCAACTTGTGCTTTAGCATCCTTTCCATGAGCTTCACTGAGAGAGGATAAGATACATCTGCAAACATGTACAACACCTCTCCAGAAACAGTTTCCAAGACATGAACATTGGAAAGAGTATACAGCCTCCAACTTCTAATCTGCCAAAGAGATTGATGATTCCAAACGAAAGAACCCTTACCACCTTCTTGAGAATCCATCAACACCTGAAGATCACCCCATAACATCAATCCAGCACCAGCAACAAGATGGTTTTCATAGTATGTGACCACCATGCCATACAACTTCAATAGATCCTGTCTATCCACCATATGAAGGATCTCCCTTAGAGTGGTAAAATGTTTGGTAGACTGATCCGACCTGTAAAGAGCATTAATTTCTCCGCTCCTGTTGATATCCGATTATGTGTGGCAGTTTTTAGATGTTTTTTTGGGCGTTTGGAAGAAGATTTAGGCTGCATTTTTTGCTTTGGTTGTGGTCTTGACTCGCTGTCTATATTTTGTTCCCTGGGGCAGTGGTCTGGTTTGCTTTCCGTAGTTTGTTTGCAAGTGCTTGTTCGTCCGCTATTCAGATCTATCTGCAATTTCAGAGGTTTCTGCATTTTTTTGGCCTGGTCAAGTTTCATGTAGCCTTTAGTTGTCCAGGTGGTCATGACTTTTAATTGGGCTTATTTCTCTAGTGGGCTTGTCTGTTGATGGGGCATTTTCTCAACTGGATTGTATTTTCATGTGGTGCTTCTAGTTCTTGCTCAGTGGGTCAGGTGAATCATTTGTTGAGATTGCTATGTGTTAGTATCAAGTGGTTTATATCGTGAACTCTTTACTTTTCACTCCTTATGGATAATATATTATAATTATTTAAAATCGCTGGTGGGTCTAATGTTGACATATTTTATTGTTACAAATATATTTTATTAATAAAATTCGCCCCCCTTCGGAGTCATAACTTTTGTCTACATGACCCGAGTTTGCCCCATTCTCTTATCAAAACCTTACCCGCCCCCGAACCCATTGTTTACATACTTTCAGATTTTTTTATTTACAAATCGGGGTACTATACCCGGATTCCAAACCACTTCAAAAATCCCACTATACCACAGACCACAATTATTTTTTCTCTCGATTCTTCTTCCGCAATCCCACACGTACCATCTCTCTCTCCCATTTGTGTTTCTCTCTCAAGCCGCTTCAGATCCAAACCACCCATTCTTGCACCTATAATCACTGAGGTGTTGCTTGATATTTTGGAATTTTGATTGATAATCTTAAAACCATCGTAAGAAAGCCACGGCCCAGAATGTTAATTGTTATGATTTCCGGCGGTTGTTAGTGATAGTCTGGAAAAACAAGCGAGTGAAGACCACCTAACCCATGAAAGAAGAAAAATGCAAGTATGAAGGTTAGTATATTAAAACTTTGAGATGTGGGTTTTGTTTCATAGTCGTTATCTTTGATAACTGGGTTTGCTTTATTAGCATTAATTAATTTATATATTATTTTTTCATTTTGTATGTACAAAAGATGTTCATTGTGGCTATGTCTAAGAATAAGAAGCAATTTAGGTATGACGTGATTTGTCTATTTTTTCAGTTGTTTTATTTGGGGTGGTTTTGTTAATTTGACTCTGACTATGCCTTAAGAAGAATATGTTAAACACCCGTAATATCCAACGCTCTAAAATATGTGACTTATTTCTTAGAAGACACACAATCAGACAACTCTATTGTTTTCCCTTGATATATTACAAACTATCTTTTTGCTAAACGTAGAAGTAAGTTTTTTTAAGACTCCCAAAATAAAAGCAAGTTGTTCATTTTTCGAATTGCCTTTGAAATCACCTAATCTATTAGTGCGTCTGCAAAACTTAATATCACCAAACATAGTGTCAATAGCACCATTTGCACGAAAGACGATTGTTTCTGCGATTTTGAAACATCAGTTGAAGCTTTGCTTTAAAAAAATCTGTTCTAATTTCATCGGCTATCATGTATGTTTGTGTTTTCAGCTTCTGTACCATATATTTAATCAAGTTACTTTATTAATTTCACTACGAACTCCTTTTTTTCTACAGCCGTATAGTTTCAGGTCAACAATGAACACTTGTTTATGTTAAAATTATTCCAGATCTTATAAAGTGTTTTTCTTTTTTGTTTGTTAGAGGCTTCAACTTCAGGTGAAGCAGCACAAGAATGCCACCAACATCAAGGATAGACCAGTCAATTGATAACTTCCACTGGATCGCTGGCACCCATCAAATTCAAGGAAATCGGCAACATGATGATGATGATGTATGAAGCAAAATGGTGCTGAATGGAGAGATGAGACTCCTGCTACAGGTAGATGTTTAATAATTCTTGCGACCGCTGATATGTTATTTGTCTTTACCATTGTGCTACTTATTTTAAAGGCCAGGTATATAAATGTAGGTGGTTTGTTAACGGGTTTACGGTTTGTCGGCCAGGTTTGTAGGGCTTGGATACTGTACTCGCAATAACCTTATCCCCGTCCATTATAGAGGGACCAAGTATAATGGTGAATGCACTTTAATAAGGTTACAATTTATAAATTATGCTGATGTATTTTTGTGTATTTTTACTTTGGTTCATGCATGAATATTAGCATTTACTTTATCCTATTTATTTTGGACTGAAATAATTGTTGGACTCAAATTTTAGATTGTTGAAATATTTCGTTAAAAAAAATACTTTGAAAATTTGTGAAAATATGAGTAAATCAATGTATTTTGATGACATGATTTGAATTCTTTCAGCAGAAAATTTAATATCGGTTTAACTGTTTTAAATAGATATACTAGTATTTATGTATAAATGTTTATGTGATTGCAGTTTATGATAGTATATGTTATAGGCCAGAGAAACCATTGCGAGGAGTACCTCGATGGACTAGAATGTGTAGAAGACTAACTTTAAGTTGCACAAGGTGGACGGAAACGGAAACGGGACAGGTACGGGTACCGGGAAACGGCAACATTCTAAAACTCAAGAAACGGGTACGGTGAGGAAACGTCTATGTGTTTTGTAATATTTTAGTATATGACAAATTGTCTTCCAAAAAATACTTGATATTTAACTTATTGATCATATCATACAATTTTAAGTTTATAAATTATAATGATATCAACGCAATTTTTTTTCCCCGAATCATACAAAAAAAGAAAATATTAAAAATTAGCCCCGCCATAACGCATCGCTAAAAAAAAACCCCGAAACGTAAAAAAAAATTATTCGGGAAAAAATTAGCCCCGCCGCAACGCGCGGATTCTTTTGCTTGTTATATTATAAATATATACAATTAGAGGGAATGTTGAAATATTTTATTGTTAAATATATTATTAATTTTTTTTTCAGATCTTACTTTTGATCCAAGACCCGAGTTTGCCCCATTCCTAGATAAGGGAAGAAACGTTTCCACTTTTCTCGGGGACGTTTCCCCATGTTTCCCCGTTTCCTCGAGTTTTGGAAACACGATACGGCTTCCCGGCGGAGTTTCCGTGCATCCTAGGCAGACTATCCATGGCAAGTTCGAGTAATTGTAGATGGCGTTGATGTCGAGGTACCTGAGGTTAGTTCAACGGTTTCCGTTTGCTCAAATATATTTTTCCTTCTAGATTCACATATGCTTATCGACTATCGAGTTTGGTGGTCTGTAAGTTGCAAATCTTTTTGATATGTAGGATGTAGAAGGCGTTCTTATTGCCAATATTGGAAGCTATATGGGTGGTGTAGATTTGTGGCAGAATGAAAATCACAACAATGATAATTTTGATCCTCAATCTATGCACGATAAGAGGTTGGTTTGCCCTAGCATAATCACTGTCACTATAAGCTTCAAGCACAAAAGGTGACTCTCTAGGGTACCATAAGCCCAACCTAGGTTGGCCTTTAAGATACTTGAAAATCTTCTTCACTGCTTCCAAATTTGAAGTAGTAGGAGTGACTTGATTCCTTGAACAAGCACTGACTGCAAACATTATATCAGGCCTTAAAGCTGTCAAGTACATTAGTGAACCTATCATGGATCTGTACAAATGTACATTTACAGGACTATCAGGTTCATTCTTGGACTTAGGCTTTGGAGCTTCATATGGAGTATGTTGGTAGTACCGTGCCACTCCAAATCAAACTTCTTCAGGATCTCTTGCACATATTTGTCTTAGCTGATAAAGAAAATTCCATCAGGTCTTTGCTGACTTATAATCCTAGGAAGAAATTAATTCTCCCATAGCACTCCATTTCAAATTCACCCTTCAATCAAGGCCTCAATTTCAGCACAACCAGTCCTTTTTTAGTATATCCAAAGATGATGTCATCCACATAAACTTGTACCAAGATGATATCTCTTTTGTGCTTCTTAAGAAAAAGAGTCTTGTCAATGTGCCTCTTTTGTAACCATGTTTCAGCAAAAAGGTAGAAAGGGTTGCATACCAAGCTCTTGGTGCTTGATGAAGTCCATATAGAGCTTTGACTACCTTGTAGACCTTCTTAGGATGTTGAGGATCCACAAATCCCTTAGGTTGAGTGACATATACTTCCTCATCAATTCTTCCATAAAGAAACGCACTCTTAACATCCATCTGATAAACCATAAATCCCATGTAAGAGGCAAATGCTAAAAACAATCTGATTGCCTCTATTCTTGCAACTGGAGCAAAGACTTCATCATAATCAATGCCCTCCTCCTGTCTGTGTCCTTGAGCTACAAGTCTAGCCTTGTTTCTGACAACAATCCCCCTGGCATCTCTCTTGTTTTTGAGTATCCACTTAGTCCCAATAGCATATTTACCTTTCAGGCAAATCAACAAGAACCCATACATTTTGAAACTTGAACTGTTGCATTTCTTCCTGCATAGCATCAACCCAGCTTGGATCTTCAAGGGCCTGAGCTACAACTTTCTTGGTTCAACTTGAGAAAGAAAACAAGCAAACAGACAATGTTGAAAGTCTGTATGATTGTCTCTCTGCTGGTCATGAATATAACTGATAAAAGCAGATTCACCAGTAGTAGTCTTATTGACCTTGCTTCTCGTTTGCACAGCTGAAGTATGATCCCCAATAATAAGGAGAATTGAGGATAGAGTTTGTTATTGATTCGCTTAGTTGCCACAGGACTGACTTCCACAGTTGATGCTAAATTGTTTAGATCAGCACCAAACTCATCATCATAGGATGAAGAAGAGAAAATACCAGGTGAGGGTTCATTATTTCCAAGGTCTGATGGACTGGGAAATCTTGTTGTAGGCTCATCATCAAAGAATGAGTCAGTTGGACTACTAGTAGGAACTGGAACACCACCAGTAGGAACTAAAACATTACCAGGAGAAATCTTTGTATCACTAGAAGGAACTAGGATGCTACTAGTAGGAACTATTTTTGTACTTGCTCTCTTCTGAAGTTCCTCAACATTTTTTGCATCAGAGGTGGCTCTTTGTTTCCTGACCTTTGCAGCCTTTGGCAAGCTCCTGTTGAAAAATTACTTAGCAAATCAATAAAAAAGAGAGGTATAAAGATAATCATTAACTTCATCACCAGAAGTATCTTTAGGCTCAGCCTCTTAAATGCTGTGTGATGGATAAGAAGGGACAATGATGACTTGTTCATCACATTCTGAGTCTGAATCATCATCTTGTGTACCAGCAGGGTTAGTTGAAGCTTCTTGTGTTCCTGCAGATTGGTTAGCTTTATCACGTTTATAGCCTAAAGTATCAGTTAAATAATCGAGGTCAAAATACCATTCATGACCAAGACCCTGTACATTAGGTTTTTCCTCAAGATACCTCAGATTCATAGTCTCTTCTACCCTTTTATTAGGCACATTATACACCCTGTAGGCTCTATTACTTGTAGAGTATCAACAAAGTTAGCCCTTCATCAGCCTGCATCAAACTTACCCAAATGATCAACTTGTGTTTAGAATGTCACATGACACGCCCAAAGAGGTTTAAAATGACTGACTGAAGGAATGTTCCCAGTCAATAAGGCATATGGTGTCTTATTATGAGGACTAGTTACCAACACTCTATTCAAGACATAACAAGCAGTTCTTACTGCTTCAGTCTAAAACATAGTAGGTAACTTAGAGTCAGCCAACATAGTTCTAGCTGCCTCTATGAGGGTTCTATTTTTCTTCTCAGCAACCCTATTTTGCTGTGGGGTTTTGGCATTACTATAATCCCTCTTTATCCCTTTTGACCCCACATAAGTAGTTTAATAAATGGAGCATTTTTAAAACTCTAGTACCATTATCACCATCTTATAGCCTTTTAACCTTTTTGTTTCACTGGTTTTCTACAAATTAATAAAATCCTTAAGGATAGGATTGGATAGGTCTCATCCTTCTGTTCTAAAAAGAAAACCCAACAAAACCTGCTATAGTCATCAGTGGATCACAAGGCAGTAATATTTGTGGTCAATGCTTCGAATTGATGTAGGACCAAAGAGGTCCATACGAAGCAATTGCAAAGGCTTAGAAATGGAGCTCACAATAGTAATAGCCTTATAAGAGGCTTTGTGTTGCTTGCTTTTACAACAAGCAACACAGGTATGGTCAATCTTGAAAAGTTTAGGGGGTAGTCCTCTAACTAAGTTACCCTTTACCAATCTGTTCATGTTTTTATAGTTCACATGACCCATCCTCCTATGCCATTTCACAGATTCATCAACTGAGGCTTTTGCCATCAAACAAGCTAAATTTCCCTTGGGACTGAGATTATTCAAGTTAATGGTGTAAAGATTATTTTTCCTTGGAACCCTAAGTAGCACCATACTTTCATCTGGAAGCATGAAGTCCTTGGATAGCACAAGACAATCAGTGTCTGTGAATAGAACTCTATTCTTCTTGTCACAAATCTGAGAGATGGAGAACAAGTTGAAATGTTGCAGTTCCTTCACATAGTAGACATTTTCAAAGTCCAGTGTGGGAGTTCTGATTGTCCCTTTTCCAGTAATCCTACCTTCACCACCTCCAAAAGTCACTTTACCTCCTTGAAATTCTTGAAAGTCATCTAGTCTTTCCATGTTACCTGTCATACTTCTAGAACAACCACTATCAAAGATCCCTTCATCTTCTGCATCTGAATAAGGATTTTCCTACAATATACAACATAGGAAAAGTTAGTATCTAAGGGGGACCCAAGCCATTTATGGCTTGGGTCTGCCTTGTGGATCTGAAAAGGTTGTCCATGAATATGTATGAGATCCACTGTTGTTCTTGGGTACCCAGTATAAACCTTTTCTATGTGTTTTCCAAGAACAACCTGCTGAGGGCTTAACAGCAGTTGCCCATCTCACCCCACCATATTGCATATGATTATAATACACTTGAGGTACATATGGTGTATAAGTCTGAAAATAAGAACTTGTAGGTCTATTTAAATGGGGCATAGGTCTAGCAGTACTTTTCCACCATCCAGAAGTTACTGATGGAGAATATCTTCTACCAGAAGGAACTGGAAAAGGCCTATTTTGCCTACCAGTAGGAACTGGTTCAGGCACCTTTGGCTTACCAGTAGGAACTGGTTGTGGACTAGCAGAAGGAATGTTTACTTTGCCAGTCCTAAGAAGTACAGCTTGTGGGACAAACTGATTTTGATGATTAACATGATTCCTACTATGTACAGGTCCCACCCCATTACCAACAGTCTTATTAGCCATTTGTTTCTCATAAAAATCACAATCCTTAATAAGATGAGTACTACTACCACATACAAAACATAACTTAGAAACAGATGAAGCATTTTTCCTAAAATGACCTGCCTTTTTATTAAAATAACCATTTTTATTACAAGAAGTCCTAGAAGTGTTTCCATTCTTATCAGAACTATTACAAGAGAAACTAGGTAAATCCTGAACATTAATGGTTTCTTGGATATGTGTTCCAGCAAAGGACTCAATCTCAGCCTCACTCTCAGATGTGGATATACTGGAAGTAGATGCACAGGAGGTAGAATCATTTGACTTGGGCTCTGAAGTTTTGACACTTGAATCACTAGAGGCAAAGTCATTTGAGTTGACCTCTGAAGACTTGTCACTGTTATCACAAGAGACAAAGTCATTAGACACAGAATTAGAGTCACCAGAGGTTGAGGACTTTGTACCATAAGACATCTGTGATTCATCTAAGTCAGTGTGATCTGATAGAGGAGTGTAGTCTCTAGAGAGAGGTGGAGGCACAGCTTTCATACTATCAGTTTTGGCAAACCTATTGAAATGAGGTCTACCTTCCACTTCTTCAGAGTTAGTGGTAAATACACTAAATGCAGAGTCATCCCATCCTAACTCATTTTCCCCTATATAGTTATTAAATCCCAAACCCACTTTTGTTCTAACAGACATGGAACTATCAACTAATCTGAACAAGTTTTTGGAAGAGGTTCTCCATTTTTCAGTTTGAACTAAGTGATTATCAAGTTTTGTCTGTAAGTCTTTCTTAGCAGTCTCAGCAATAGCATTTATTCTTTCAGAATGTTTTAGTAGATTAGTTGTATTTTCTAGTTTAATAGACAACACCCTAATCTTGTCTTCAAGTGTCAACTGATTTTTATGAAGAACTCTCTTTTGTTTTTCCAAAGTTTTAAGTGAGTTCTTATAAGCTTGAACTTGTATAAAATATTCACTATTTTGTGCATTAAGTTCATTATACTGCTTTTGAAGTTCATTATACTTATTGTCACAACCAAAAGGGCAGTTATGTACCTCAGAAGTGACACCCATGAGAGCAAATTCTCCAGCATCACCTGCAGTACTGACTTCCTTTGTATTAGCTCCAGTGATCAAGTTGTATATCTTGGCAGCACCTTCTTCAATTGCATCCTCAGTATCACAACCAGCAATCATACCAAACTCCTTAGAAGCAATAACTCCATTACTCTGACCATCATGATCTGTCCAATCAACCAATGTATCAACAATGATCAATGCTTTGGAATCTTCTTCCTTCTTTCCAATCTCCTGAATCTTGAATGAGGAATATCTCTGCTTGTCATTTCCACCCTTTGTCCTGCATTCTCTGGCAAAGTAGCCTCTTTGAAGACACTTGTAACATCTGACCTTCTTCTTGTTGAACCTAGCAGATTCCTTCTTATCAAAATCAATCTTCCTTCCAGCTTTCTGCTCAAACTTGTGTACTCTAACAGAAAGCATAGCCATTTGCCATTTTAAGTCCATCTCCTCCAGATCTAATTTTTCTATCTGATCAAAATCTTCATAAGCCAGTTGTTGTTCTGGCTCAGTATCAGCAACAAAAGATTGAAGAACATCTTCAATTATATTACCAGATCTGTGAGACCCAGTCTTAGAATTTGATGGCATGCTTGTCGCCAATCTGGACTATCTGCATATCGTACATCTTTCGTTGCTAGCACTGGTTTTTGGACTAACAATGCAGAATGGCTTGGACCTGCAGATTGGCTTGAGGAAAAAGTAGAGTATCCTTTGATATCTACCTCAAGAGTCTTTAACTTGTAGTACAAATCATCAAAAGAAAGAAGTTCAAGTCCACCTTTGGTTTTTAAGGTTAAAGCTACCTGAGACCATGATGAAGGCAAAAGCTCTTAAAAAAATTGGATTAATTTCTTCACCCTCTGAGCTTGCTTGAGTGGTTAAGCAGACTTAGAATCTTTTGCATTCTGTAATACCTTTGGTGCAATACTCTGTTTCACTATTCTAAAACTCTGAAAATTCTTGCTTCAGCATAGACTTTCTCATCTTCTTAGATTCGGCCAATTTCACAAACCTAGCTTTGACTGCATTCCTTATATCCCTTGCATCATACATATATGGAAATAGCACATGACATCAGGAATAGACTGAAGCAAGGTAGTTCTTGCCTTTGATTCCATCTGAACAGAAATGTGTTCATTAGCAGTTGTTGGGGGAAGTATAATGACCCTTCTATCACAATCTCTTCCAGTTCTTTTCAACCTATTGCCATTTTGAATCACCTTCCAGATATTCATATCATTGTTTGTGATCCAGTATTCCATCTTCATAGCCAGACCTCATACTCATCCTTCTTTCAATAAGGAAACTTTCGCATTGTTGTTTGGACAGTGTAATGATTTGAGGTTTGAATGTTTTAATTGTTGTTTGAGGAATGGTGCGTTCACTTTTTGAACACTAACATCTGTTTCATTGTCAGATTCCTGCCATTTTAAAGGTTTATAGAGGTGTTTGGTCTTGTGTGGCTTTATAAGGATCTTAAATCAGGAATATCTTCTTATGCAGAGAGACTCTCAAAAGCTCTGATACCACTTGGGATCCCACTCTAGTTAGATCTTTACTGCTGGTTAAGGAGGTGTGATTAACCTATGTAATCACAAGCTAATCATAAGAGAGACTCTTGCTTTGAAAAGCTAATGTCTACGCGGAATATAGACACAACTAATAAGAAGAACAGGACTAATAAAACTAAAAGATCCTTCTATGGATTTCTATTAATTAATAAGGAGAAATGTGTTTTTCTGGATGAGTACATTTCCCTAAGCCGTAGGTTCTCTTTATAGTGGAGAAACACTAATAAGCATTTACTAAAAATGCAATCAGCATTTACTAAAAAGCGTTAAGATGATTGCATGAATAAATCTTCCTTATTTAGCTCATGCTAATCGCTATCTCTACCTAATAAAATCTTTATACTGAATTAACTATTTGACTCTACCAGGACTAAGTATTTCCAGTAGAATCTAGATTTAGCCTACCAGGATCTAAATATGAAAAGTCAAACCTTACCAGCAGGAACGACAATACTTGCCTTAGTAGGAACTACTATTCTACCAGTAGGAACTACATACCTACTAGTAGAAACTAAGTATTACAAATATTCCTAACAAGAAATTAAGAAAGTCAACGAGAAAGTATACGCTGCTCAGGTCGAATGCGATCTAAGCAAAGGACCACACTACACAAAGGACTGTCCACTCAAGGAAGAAGGGAAGACTCTTGAAGAGGCTTATTACACACAGTTTGGAGCACCATATCAACCTGGAGGACAATATATAACATTAGGGCCAAGATTCTACCAACACAACAACGGAAATTCTTCGTACCCTGATCAAAGATAAACTTTGAAGGAATCACTGACCAAATTCATGGTTAAGTCAGCAAAGATACACAAAGAGAACTCGAACATAATTAAGGAAATTCGAGCTTCTACCGATGCAGCTATAAGAAATCAAGGAGCATCGATTAAGACCTTGGAAATTCAAATTGGTCAAATGAGCAAAGTCTTGCAAGAAAGAGGAATCAGAGGTCTGCTCGGCTCAACAGAACCAAACCTAAGGGACCATGTAAAATCAATCTCAACTGCTAAAGCTAATTCATCAGCAATATGCCGTATCAGATCAGGACCATACGCCATATCAGACGCGCAGTACAGTAGTTTATCTTCTAAAACAGTTCCATTTCCTAGTCGACTGCATGGTTACTACTGTGATGATTGGAAGGAGGCACGTAAAGTTAAGATTCTAGAAACATATGATCACACCTTACCTCAGAAAGAAAAAGACATAAAGAGCTTTACTCTACCTTGTTTTATTCATGATATATGTTTTGATAAAGCCCTTGTTGACCTAGGAGCAAGTGTTAGTGTTATGCCATTCTCTACATACTCCAACCTTGGTCTAGGTAATTTAGCACACACTAGGTTTACTATTGAACTCGCTGACAGAACAATCAAACATCTAAGGGGTATCGCTGAAAACATGCTAGTTAGAATTGGTAAATTTATTTTTCCCATAGACTTTGTTATCTTGGACATACCCGAGGATGAAGATGTCCCTTTGATCCTTGGGCGACCATTCTTATCTCCCACTCGTGCCAAGATAGATGTTTTCAAAAGAAAAATTACTTTAAGGGTTGGGGAAGAGAAACTTTTTTTCAAAAGTGTTAAACCAACTACTAACATAATTAGAAGGGTCTATATGGTAAGAAAGAATGGCTCTTGATTCCAAAACTGAGTTTGTAGGAGAGGCTATTAATGAATCATTTGACCCACTCTTTGGTAATTATACAAATTAAATGATTTGGATATGCCTCTAAAACTTAGAATGAATCAAGATGATTTTAAGCCAACCCTTGATTTTATCAATGAGCCTACTTGCGAAGAAAGCAACGAAAAAACATGCTCAAATTTATTTTTTAACCCTTACTTGGATGCGCAGGATGGAAAAGACATCAACAAAATCATTGATAGATATTATTCTCTGATACCAATTCCCGCTTATCATGACACTAACGAGATGTGCCAAACTGAAGAATTTACTATCGTACGGTATTCGGTAGGATCTTGTGAAGAATACATCACTGTGGGTCCAAGCAAAATCAGTACTGTAGAAAAAACCCCTGGCAGCATGTCCTGTATCTACCATGAACTCTTCAATAAGAAAGATCGCGGATGTGCCATAACACGGAGCAAATGATGGAAGAATGAGTGAAGAGATGGGAAAAAGTCGAACTTAACCACTAACTGAAACAAAAGTGCCTCCCGAGAGACAACCCGGTCATTTTTAAATTGTTTGAACTATTTTTAATTGTTTTTGAACGAGTCTGTCTTCCCAGACACCCCATACAGCGTATCGAACCCTTCTGGATACGGCGTATGGATGTGTCTGGACGTTATCAATACATAATTTAATTTAATTATTAAAAATTTGTTTTTACAGGTACATACGGCGTATCCTAGGTTTGGGATATGGCCTATTGATCCATGTACAGTTTTGTGTTTAATTGTTTTCCTGCATTGTAAATTTTGTATAACCGAGTTAGGAATTGCACCTTTGTCTTCTAATCTTTTATGCAGAACCTTGCTATAAGGAAAATCGACGATATGGTATACTCTGAAAAAGGCGTGTGTTGAACTCGTACGTGCATTCTAAAGCCTCGTCAACACACTTTTTGCTCAAAAACTCAAATTGGAGAATCATCCCGAGCAACATAACAGGGGAGTTCCTTGTTCTAATTCTATTTCCCATTTTTCTTTATTATTTTATCTATACAACGAGGATGTTGTATAATCTAAGTGGGGGGATGGAGAATTAGAACGCCTACTTGTCCTTTCTTTTACAAATAACATGCTAATGTGCTTAAATTATGCCAAATTTAAAAATTTGTCTAGCATAACTTTTGTAAAAATTACTAGTTACATGACCTCGTGCACTATAACCCTTAATTCCAATTTGTGAGAATTAAGCCTATTCTGTTTCCAAACGTTTACTAAAAATTCTATAAAAATATGAGTGTGCCGGTGATGTAGTGGACTTTAGAACTTGGCATGGTATATCACTCGAGACCGCAATGATGAGTACTATGGATTTAGATGGAGAAACATTTTTAACTGGTAAATTTCTAGGAATACACCAAAAAGCCTATATGTTGTATATTTAACTAACTACACTGGTTAGTTAAATCCCGTGTAACCATTTGCTTACTCTCACTTTAAGAGTAAGATCCCCTAGAAAAACCTGTTGAGCCATTCCTGTCTTTTTCACACCATATGTCTATTTCGTTACACCTTTACACCTTAGCCTACCATGTAGATTAAGCCTACTTTAATCAAGTTGCTAGTTGCTTTTGTGTAAAGTTTTGTATTTCCTGTGTCAAAGTGAAATTTTATATCTTTGTTATGGTCGGGAATTTGCACAATGCAATGGGAAAATTTGTAGCTCGTCTATTTTGCTACTTTCGCGATTATGTATTATGTCTGAAGAAGATGTATTGAAGGAAAA
>BQNB010030015.1:2235-55270 GCA_026074375.1 Tanacetum coccineum
TCGTGGCTTATGTATTGAGTGTTTGCTATCTTTATAGATGACAAAAGAAAGGTAACAGGAATCAAGATTCTGGATGATCTTGAACAGAGGATTGAGAGAGTTGAAAAGATTCTTAACAAGGAAAAAGAGAAAATGAATCTTAAAAAGGGAAAAGGGAAAATGGTGATGGAAAGAGGTAAAACTTCTTTTGAGAAGATTGCATAGGCATTAGACTATTTGGGAGGGTAATTTACTCTATATATTAATTGGGAAACTAAGTTTAGACATTAGGAAACTAAGTTTAAGAAACAGCTGATTTCATCCAAACACCCCTTTAAGCTGAATTGAACAAATGTACGTTAGGAAACTAAGTTTAGGAAACAACTGATTTCATCCAAACACCCCTTTAAGCTGAATGGAACCAATGTACCTTAGGAAACTAAGTTTAAGAAAGAAATGATTTCATCCAAAACACCCTTTTTAGAGTAAAATAAGATGAATTGAACAAATGTACCCTAGGAAACTAAGTTTAGGAAAGAATTGATTTCATCAAAACATCCCTTTAAGAGTAAAATAAGATGAATTCAACCAATCTACCTTAGGAAACTAAGTTTAGGAAAGAACTGATTTCATTAAAACACCCCTTTAAGCTTAAGGTATTTGCATCCATAATGATATTTACCAATCATATCTTATTTACAGAGGTCATAATTATTGAGTCAAACAAAAACTCTGATGATAATCCTTTTCAAGTTACCTCTGATAATAGGGCCTTGCAGCTATGAACACTTGGCAACAAATTCTGAATAAGGAATTTTGAAAAATAAAATCCAAAGAAGATGTTGGAGGAAGAACACAAGATACTTTTGAATCCACTCACTAGGCCATTTCCAAAGATGGGTTTATGTTTATGTTTCTATTTCTGTTGTACTTTTTTATGAACTGGATTATAGTTGGTTTATGTGTCTGGTGTACTTGTTTATTTCTTAATTATTAACAATGTGTGGGTTAGAAAGATGGGTTGTATGGGTGATCGATACAGTTGGTTCATGTTTGTATCTTATATGTTTTAGAACATGAATGAATGTATGTTGGTCTATGATGTTGTGTTAATCCACCCACTGACATGTTGTTGGATTTATAAAGCTTTTTAGTCCTTTCTGGTTAGGGTGATGGCTTTGCCAAAGCTCTAACCTTAGGTCTTGTTGCTGGTAAAAAAAGCACATGTTAAGTTACTCCTAAGTTACCATAAAGGCATATCTTATCCTTACAAGCTCTTATTACTTACAAGCACACACATACTTTGATCTCAACAACGCAAATCCCACCAACATAGTACGCACTCTTATCCTCACAAAACACTAAATTCAAACTGAAAAAGGCATTGGATAGACCCCAAAGACCTAACTGGGTCATTCTAACAGCAAATTTAAACAAACATTCTACAAAGGAGATGTAGTGTTGCGAACATCACGTAAACCTTACAGTTATGGTAGACAATACTATACATGTCCTTGTTCAAAGGTCAACTATAAAAAAATAACTATTTATGTAATATATAAATAATTTACTTGTCAAAAAGACATTTCTTATGATTTCATTACTATGTAATAGCCAGGAACTCAAGATAGAGGATGTGGATATTTATGTAGAAGGATGACCTCATTAGGTATCTAAGTTTTTCTCCTGGACCTTCAACACCTCCAAGTTCTTCTCTAGGACCTTCAACACGTCCAAGTTAATCTCTGCAAGGTTTAAGATCTGCACTGAATCTCAGAAAGGCAGAGTGCTCAAATTGTAAGTTCTTGGCTGAAAAGATAAAGGCACTAGAGACAAAAATAAAGATACTAAAGGGAACACTAAAGATGGAAAGGCATCCTAAGAACTACACACTTGAGTTAACTGCAATACTTCACGAGCTTTATAATGACATTGGAAAACTTGGTTTGGAGTAGTTTTTCATTTAGCTATAAATCAATTTAGCATTTGGAACATGTGTTGAAGCATGTTGTGCCTTGTAGTTGTAGGTGTTTTCGTAACCTATAGCTTTTTGGAACAACATTGTAATCTTTTGTAACATGTTCCTTAAAGCTTAATGTATATAGTTAGCCTAATGGTTTGTGAATTGTGGGTACCAATTATGGTTTATGTTGGTTATGGTAATACCCAAATTGACTTGATACAAACTGATCAAAACAAATTACTTCATTATTTAAAATTATAGAACACTAAATTCAAACTGAAAAAGGCATTGGATAGACCCCAAAGACCTAACTGAGTCATTCTAACAGCAAATTTAAACAAACATTCTACAAAGACAGATAATCACACACTTGCCAAAAAAACCAAATTGACTTGTAAAATACAAAGTGATCAAAAAAAATTACTTCATCATTCAAAATTATACAACACCAAATTCAATCTAAAAGAGGCTTTAGGCAGAGCCAAAAGACCTGACTAAGTCATTCTAACATTAAATTCAAACAAACATTCTCTAAAGACGGATAATCACACACATGCAAAAGACGGAATGAACTCATAAACGTTATGATCAGCTGCAAAAGGCAAAAAGAGCTCATCATCAAGGTTATCATCAAGTTGATTAGATCCTATATTGTAGATCTCATGGAGAGTCTTTGATATTAAGTTGATCACCAAACATGAATTCTCTTCCTTTTCTCCCAAAACAATACTCCAAACAGTAGACCAAATCGACCATTGTTGTTCCCACTTAGTTAGTGAACAATAACTACAAAGTTATCATTAACTAACTCATGGCTTGCTAGTAAAGTAAACAATTAGTTTATTAAAGAGATTTTTGTGCAAACAGTTATAATAAATAAGTATGAGCCACAAAAATAACTTTTCAATGTTTAACTCTTTTTATTAAGAATTATACCCTATTGTATGCGGAACTACAATTGGGATTGAATGGCAATGTGTGTGTACGATCTCCTCACTAATAACTTTCCATAAATCTAAAGTGTTATGCAAAGTTAACTACTATGCTAACCAACTGAGCTTGCTCAGGGACTTAGTAGAGTTCTATTCCTTTATAAGAGTTCTATTTATACTACTTAGGAAAGGTCACCCTTACATGGGTGTTGAGCACTTATCTTAGATCTGATAAGTTAGTACTTTTATACTGCTTTGTCCCTATCACGATATCTATTTCAAGTATGTGACAAATGCTCTTTCCAAGTTCAGTTCTTGACACTGAGCTTGTCGTATATCTTCTTCAGGATAAGTTGACTTCACGAGATAAGAGCTTGGACTTATCTACTTTTAAATTATCTCGCCTATTCTTTAGTCTCTTGTCTTCAGGGTCTTCTAGTTGTTAGAGATCGTATGGGGCTCAATGAGTCTATTGCCATGACTCACTGAACCCATCACCTTCTTCTTTGGCTCAGGCTTCATTCACTAAGTACCGCCTCAATAAATGCTAGAGTCTTTCTTGTAGACTCAAGCTACGTATCTTAAAGGTAACTCACTGAGCGACTATTCACTTAGTGACCTTGGAATGTTAAAGGTTATTTACACTTAGGTTATATTGTATTCAAATCCTTAGTGAAAGATCATTGGGCACTGAATTAGCCCAATAATCTCCCTTTATTTGGATATAAATATAGTCTAAATGTTTATCAGTATGAGTGAGTACTTACAGCTTCTTCTCACACTGATTTCTGTAAAGCTATCTAGGATAGTGAGTTTTTATCACAAAAAGTACTTCATTGAACGATTACAAGGTCCTATTATCTATTAAAAAGATTACAAAAGTACTCAGTCCATATTGTATCCAAGAGCTTCCAACTTGACTTTCTTTGACTTGAGATTTTCTTGGTCAGGGTATTCGGCAATGAGTTTCCTCAGCTTCATGCTGAACCTTGCATTCTCAGGAGACTTGACCAAAGATGCAGCTACTAGATATGACACAAGTGCTTCCACCCACTTTGTTGATGTCACTCCATATTTGGAATGCTTAATCACCAAATTCGTTAGTGAAGAAAATTCCATACTTAGGTTCTTCAATGACCATGTTATTTATAAATGAGACATTTTAAGGGAGAGCTCGATTGCATTCCAATCCAGGGATTCTTATTTTAGGCTTAAGTTCCATGTGTTTTTGTTTTCTTCCTGAGACTTGTAATGGGGTTTGTTCTGGAGCAAGGAGAGCAGACTGAATTCCAAGTTCCCCAGGAACTTTCTTTAGTCTTTCATATCTTTGACTTAAAGATTTCATCAAGTCTTTTACTACTGCATTTTTTTGGGAATGATTTCCCTTAGCTCATCCAATTTGGAGATACCAAATGCACCAAAGAGAAAGGGTTCATGGACTTCAAAGTTTCTACTATCAATGCCTCTGTAGACTATTATAACCACTGGCTTAGTTTTTAGATGGATCTTGATATCAGTGATAGTTTTTGGTTTCAGTCTACTGCTGACAGTCCACATATAGCTGTCGTACTTGTGCTTTCTAAGCTCAAGAGATTTTCTAACTTTCTCAATATGTTGTCTTTTGAGGACCTTATGTTCAACATCTTGAGCTTTCTTGAACAATTTACCAGCTTTGGTAGTGATTGCCTCTTTTGGATGGATGCCAAGCTTCTTTGCTTCCTCACGAACAACCTTGATTACCTCAGGCTTGCTTATAGCATTTAGTCTGGCTTCTTCCTTAGCTTTCTTGATTTGTTCTTCTTTATCCTAGTAGTCTTGAATTTCTTATTCAGTGAGGTAGACTTTTCTCCCATTAATTATGAATTCAACTCTAACTGGTTCATCAAGGTCTGGACGAACAATAAATGAGGCTTTAATCAGTTTCTTTGAGGGATCATCACCAGACTCAGTTGCAATCCCTTTTCCTTTATAAATTTTTGGAGTTTCTTGAGAGCTTTCAGGATGAATGATGATTAAGGTGATTGGTTGATCTTAAGTTGGTGGGATTACAGTGGATGGGATTGATGAGATTGGAATTGTAAATATTGGTTATTCAATCTCCCCCTCAGTGTGAGAAGGAGGTTCTTCAGTGGCAGTAGTGTTTGCATTCTCCCCCTCAACATTTACTTAAATGTCAGTGAGGGCAAGTGTTGGAGTGACACTACCTGAGGGAGCTGAAGAGGAATGACCTTGAAAGGCTGCATACATTTCAATCATCATGGACTTAATCTTGGAAGTGTCCTTTCGAAGAGAAGAAATTTCTCGTTTAAGAGCAGTCTGAGAGAGTTCAACTCCAGACATACGGGAGCCAAGATTCCAAGCCATATTGGTAGATGTCTTCATCCAAGCAGCTGATGCTTCTTGTTGCTTAACAACATGATCTTGAATAGATTTCATAGTAGACATAAGTGTAGAGAAATCAAAGCCCTTTACTAAGGAAAGTACCTCAGTGACGTTGAAAGAGATTATTGCAAAAGTCTTAGTGGCTTCATTAAGTTTCTAGTTTGTAGCAGGATCATCTTTGATTGCATTAGATATTTCTTTGATAAGCTGAGTGACGCCATTTAGGCCTTTATAGAGATCACTGATAGTAGTGCTACTTCTGTCAAGAGAACTTATGGAGGCTTCTACAAGTTTGTTAGTCTGATCTCTATGGGCGATGTTCTCATCATAGTATTAATCAACAAAGGCCTTAAGGTCAGCATATGAGACTTTTGCTTCTTCATGCTGCTCCCATTGTTTCTTAGTGATTCTATTGAAGAGAACCTTAGACATCTTCCTGAGATACCTAATCAATTGCCTTTCAGTGAGAGGAAGAATGTTGTCAAACTTTTTGAGGTCAGGACTGGATAAATCAGAAGCAGATTCTTGAACATGAGACGGTTCAGGCTGAGCTTGCTTTGGTAAGGGAGTTCTAACTTCTTTATCATCCCGAGGATCCTCATCCATATCATCCCCAGCAGCAAGTAATCCCTTATCACTTTCTTGAGCCTCATCCTTAGAGATAAGAATAGCTCGAACATCTGCATAAGTTAGTAGCATGGGTTGAGTATCCAGCTCCCCTTCATATGAAGGCTCACCTTTGTTTTTGGTCAAAGACTGGTACCTCAATCTAGAGGACTGGGTCTGGTCCTCCTGGTACTTAGCACCAGTCCCTGAGAGATCAGCAACAAGATTGTGTATTGGTTCCATATTAGCGGGTGGTATGTTTCCCCCTGAGTCTTTGTCCCCAAGTAACCCTTCAGGACGCGGCGTGATTTTATCCGTGCCTTCATTAGAAGTCATGGAAGTTATGTCCCTATCAAGGGGTTATTTGTTTCCCCCTGAGTCTTTAGGATGAGTAGCAGTACCCTCAGGCAAAGGTTTTGATGGACGACTGCCCTCATTGAGTATGAAAGGCAATCCCGTACTAGCGAGTTGTATGTTTCTCTCTAGAGCTTAGGGATCAGGTACGGTTCCCGAGGAGACTGAGTGGGATTGCTCAAAACCCTCTGTTGGCTTGGGTGGTGATTCCTTGGTCTCAGTGGGTGGTCTTTTAGACTTAGGTTGTTTTCTCTTCTTAGAGAGTGCTCCTGAAGCCTCAGGGCCCTGTGACTTGGGTAAGGTTGGAGCCACAATCTGAGACTTCCTTTTCTTTGGCTTTGCAACCAAAGGAGGTGGAGACACTGAGTCCCTTCGATTGTTTATAGCAATCATATGGGCCGTCAATTCAATATCAGTGACTTTAGATGGGTCCTTTGTAAAATTAGAGTTACTCAAGATGGGGGTAGAAACCTAAATTTTTTATCCTGAGTGTAGTCAGAACCCAGTAACACTTGCAAAGCACATGAGATAAATCTAGGGTATGAAACGTATTTCAGCCTAGAATTATTCAGTAGCTTGGTTATGAGATCATTGTAAATGATCTCCCCTATGCCAACCTCTGTCCTAGTGATGAAGGTGTAGGCTAAAAGTTGTTGGATGGAGTTTAGTTGCTTAGTGGAGGAGTAATTCCCGCCGAGAACCTGAATCACAAAAGTGAACAGAATTCTCCAAGCAACAGGAAAGGAGTTCTTCAAGACTGGGGTTTTGTCCAGGTAACTCAGGTTGATGGCAATTTTGCCCAATTCCTTCTTAACAACCTCAGGTGTGGGATGATCAACATATTTACCATTATTATAATCAAGACCAGTTGATGAACAAAAAGTTTTGAAATCAAGGGTCAAAGGTCATTGCCTGTTTGAGACTAAAAACTTGATGATAAATTCCTTGAGGGGGCGTTTCTCAGGCTTATCAGTTGATAGAAAAGGGTCAAAGGCAACAACAGTGCTCCAAAACTCCTTGAGGAAGTTCTGATAGACCACTAAGGGACAGTTGGTAAAAGCATTGTACAAAGGATAGTTTCATAAAAATTTCATTATGAGCTTGTATGCAGGCACATTTGGTGGGTAGTTAAAGTTTCCCACCACATTATTGGTCTGAAAAATCACGTTGTCCACAGTCATGTCTGTCCATTGAGGAACATACTTGATTGTTTGTTGTTCTGCCATTTTGATATGAGTATTGTTTTGAAAACAAAAAGGTTTTAATGGCAGAATACCACACACTAGATGGTCACAAGTTTATTTCAAACTTGATCGTTGTCGTGAAATGCGTGATATGTTATCAAAAGGTACGATACGAAGATGGATATCTTTGTATGAAACACAATTGACCAAAACAAACTTTTAAAAGAAGTTTTTGCAATGAATAACTGATTAAGAGATAAGCTTTTTACTAAAAAACTTGAAGAACACCCACACTTTTGCTTTGAGAGAGAATTTAAGCAGAGTTTATTTGCTTTTGAAAATTGTGTATATGTTCTTGTTTTAATGTAAGGTATTTATAGAGGAAATGTGAAAAGGTTTTGATTATTTTAAAATTTTCATTTTTTGAAAAAGTTAAAATTTATTTGGGAATGCATTTAATGCTATAACCCACTAGTTGCACGATTCTCTCTTTTACGGCTATAGTGTAGCCGTTCCGTTGTCTTTCACTTTTGCAGTCATGACGTATGGATAACGGTCAAGAGTCTTTTGATTAGACATGTTAGGAATAGATTGTGTGCATGGGAATGAGCATTAAATGCTTGTTGGGGCTAATTGAGTGAAGTTAGAAGTGGGGGCCCATGACTATTGGATGACAGTTAGACAAGGAATATTTGTTCCTTATTTAATGTGTTCAGTCACCAACCTAGGACATTAAGTAACTAAATACTTGGAGCATTTAGTTACTTCATTTAATGTGTCCCTCAGTGTCATGGGATTCATGTGGGTTTCAGGGAGAATAATATACACCATACTGAATACGGTTAATCAGGGAGACTGATTAATCAATATTCAACATGCCTAATTCTGCTTTCAGTTGGTGAAAGTAGGTTCATCCAAGGGCTTTGTGAAGATATCAGCTAGCTGATACTCAGTAGGGATGAAGTGTAATTCAATATCTCCTTTAAGGATGTGATCCCTGATGAAATGATATCTAATATCAACATGCTTGGTTCTTGAGTGAAGTACTGGATTGTTGGATATTGCAATGACACTGGTGTTGTCATAAAAGATGGGCACCATCTTGTAATGAATGACATAGTCACTAAGTTGACTTTTCATCCATAGGATACTTGCACAACACCCAATAGCAGCAACATATTTAGCTTCAGCTGAGGACATAGCCACTGACTACTGTTTCTTGGCACTCCAACAAACCAATTTTCCACCAAGTATTTGACAGGCACCTGAGGTGCTTTTTCTGTCCATATTACAACCAGCATATTTTGAGTTTGAATATCATTTGAGATCAAAGCCTGAACATTTTGGATATTACAAACCAAGGGTTGGAGTACCTTTCAGGTACCTGAGGATTCTTTTCACAGCTATTAGATGTGATTCTTTTAGATTGGACTGATATCTTGCACATAGGACTATAGAGAATTGGATATCATGCCTTTTTGTAGTTAAGTACATCAGTGACCCAATCATTCCTCTATATGAGGTCTCATTAACTGGCTTGCCACCAAGATCAGGACCTAAGTTGTTTGGAGGAACCATGGGTGTTTTCACTGAGGAACTATCAAAAATTTCATATTTCTTGAGTAAGTTCCTAATGTACTATTCTTGACAAATTAAGATTCCTTTGTCATCCTGCTTGATTTGCAGTCCAAAGAAGTAGGTAATTTCTCCCATCATACTCATTTCAAATTTCTTTGTCATCAGTTTCTCAAACTATTTACATAGTTTATAACTTGTTGAGCTAAATATGATGTCATATACATACACCTGAACAAGGAGGGCATCTTCTTTTGATTTATAAATGAACAATGTGTTATCTATTCTTCCCCTGGTAAACTTATTTTGAATAAGGAAAGTATAAAGAGTCTCATACCATGCCCTTGGTGCTTGTTTTGTTCCATAAAGGGCTTTGTCAAGTTTACAAACATAGTCAGGAAACTCACTACTTTCAAAGCCAAAATGCTTTTTAATATAAACTTCTTCTTTCAGTTTACCATTTAGAAAGGAACTTTTGGCATCTATTTGATAAACTTTGAAGTTCATGTATGTAGCAAAAGCAAGGAATATCCTGATGGCTTCCATCCTTACCACTGGTGCAAAGGTTTTGTCATAGTCAATTCCTTCTTCCTGTCTATAACCTTGTGCAACAAGTCTTGCTTTATTTTTGGTAGTTATACCATGACTCATCTTTCTTGTTCCTTGGAATACCCATTTGGAGCCTTATGGCTGTTTTTCCTTAAGGGAGGTGGAAAAAAAGTCCATACTTTATTTTATAGAACTGATTTCAGTTCTTCTTGCTATGACATCAACCCATCATGGTGTGCTTCAGTGCTATCTACACCTTTTTATGGTTCTATCTCAGAGAGAAAGTCACTAAATACACATTTACTAGCTGAGTCAGTTGTAAGCTTAGCAACCATACTTCATGTAAGCATGCCTTCACCAAGATCATCAATGATATTCATAAGTTTAATTTGTTGGTCTTTTGACCATCTATTCTGAGGAACGGTATGAGAACTTATAGAGGCTTGATAGGATATATGAGACTAAGGGACATCAGGGACTAAAGATTCATTAACAGATACTAAGACTTCAGTATTGTTCCCTAATGGTCCTTCAGTGGGTTGGGTGATAATTTGATCATTCAGAACATTTTGCTCATGAGTCCCTTCAGTGTTGATTAGATCAGAAGGACCTTCAGTATTATAACATTTCTCATTTTTAGGTCATTTCCCGACTCAATTATTATCATTAATTATTTTTAGAGTTTTACGTGTTCGCTTTTAATTATTATCCTACAGTTAAATCGCGTAAACTAAAAATCAACATTCAACGTAAATTGGGACACCAAACAAATAAAAGGTTTACGTTCAAGCACAAGGCTGTTATGTAATTTTTCAGAGTTATACATTATAACTTTTTCCTATTTTCCATTTTTATTTGGTTACGTAAAACGCTTACGTTTCGCAATGAATTGCGTTTAGGCATACCCGGAAGCACCAATACCCATCTAAATACTCAAAAACAAATACACACTATTTATTACCCCAATATATAAAAATTAATCATTGTATCAGTTAATAAAACCACTAGGACGGATATTCATTCACACATTACACATAATAAATTACAAAAAAACTCATAGTTAACTTTCTTAAACCCCTCCATGTGTATCTCTATATCCATATGTATCCATAAATTCAGCACTCAATGTACCTAGATCAAATTCCCATGCTTCCATATGACATGGATAGGAGGAGGAGGTGTGTATAATTGCTTACAAGGTTGCACTAGTTCTATCATACTAGCTAATCCAAGGTTAATTTTAAGGTTTTTAAAACTAACTCATGTTATATAAGGTAGGTCCAAGACTCATTTAACTCATACATAACAATCACTAGCAAAATTCACAAGTAAAATCTCTCCCAACAACAATCAACCCACGACTCACTTTTTAATACTAGGGTTTCTTATTAAATTTCATTTTACAAATATTTCAAGCATTCAAGCATTCATTCTAAGTATATCTAAGGTGATACAAGAGTATTAGAAGCTTGGGTTGGTTATTTATCAAGAGTTATACATGAAACTAATTAGGGTTTTCCTAATTAGGGTTTGATCTTGTGATTGATTCATTGGGTTAAAGCTTAAGTGTAGGCTTGTGTTCATCATTCCACTACATTTCTATAAGGTCTATTTAAGATTTAACATTTCCATTTATTCATATTTCTTACTTTACATGCTTGTTATATATGTTAAACACCACCTAGGTTAATCTCTTGAAATTGTGAGATATTACAAGGGTATAAGAGGTTCGAGTTTTATATCATGTATGGTGAAATAACACTTAAAATGGAAGTACACATTATATATAAGTGTTAATAATTTATATGGTTAGTTTATGAATTATTTTGTGTTGAAAGTTTTAATTACAAAAGTTATGAATAAATGATTTTGAGGATACTTACTCATGGACAAGTATCATGGATATATTATAGAGGACTTGAGACATATCAAGTTATGCTATTTATTAAGTTAGAGGACTTGTAATGGTTTAATAAAGTGAAAAGTATATAAAACAAGTGTATAAAACTAATTATGTAAAAACTTAAATACCCACTGATTTAATTCGTGTATAAAAATATTTATTTTATATTTTATTCAAATAGTATATATTTTTAGGAATCCGTGCATATAAAGAACTCGAAAAATCCAGTGCATAATCGAAGATAGTTATGTCATTTTACAAGTTGTACATTAATTATTTATATATATAACATGTTTTTAACAGTTAATTTTTATAAAAAAAACCAACTGATTTCGAATTGATAATTTGAGAACATGTTTTTATGAAAAAATTTCATGTTATAAGGATTTAAAACTATTAAAGATACATTAGTAACGGATTTATAACAAAGAAGATACATTATTTACAAGTTTAAGTTAAAAAGTATTTTTATAAAAGTAAATTTATAAAAATATGTTACTGTTCACGACAAGTAACTGTTGGGAATTAATTTTCCTAAATAGAGCTTTTAATTACAAAGACATGGACATAAGAATCACTAAAAACCAAATTAAAACGAATGAGATACAATTAATATACGATTTCAATAATTAAAAGTTATAAAAAGTATTTTTATAAATCTTCACTCATTGTTACTGTTCATAAAAATACCTAACCATATAATGAATTTAAAATTTGATTAGACTTTGCAAATACGAATCCATACATATAAAGAAGGTTAAAAACGGGATTAAAACGAGAAAAATACGACGTTTTTACTAAAAGTAATATTTATAAATGTATCTAACCTTATAAATATTGTTTTCTCAAATAATTAAATTATTTATATATTGAAAATTATATAAATAATACATCAAGTGTTTTTGGTACATAATCAATTGTGGGATAAAAATAACACTTTATTTTACGGATACAAATACATATACATTTATTTGTCAAAGTAAGATTTGATTATTATTTCAACATTTTAAACTAAACAAAAACTATTAGGTGGTGGTGTAATTATATTACTTGTGATGTAGTATTTATATTAAGTACTTAGTACTCATATGACCTATATTTAATTATGTTGCATTCGGTCTTATCCGTGACATTTCTATTCACTTGATTCATATACTCTAGTTTATTCACTAAGGTGAATTCATAGCCCCATATTTTACTATATCAATGATTTACAACTTTTGGGGTGAGAAACATGCATTGTTTTACAAATTAGACGCAAGGGTACATTTTAACATGATTACATGTTTGCCTAGGTAGTGATATCCTACTGACCTGATTATCATGAACTGTTAATAACTTTGTGTGAGCGCGAATGTTATAAATAGATCTATTTGGGATTGACATCCCCGTTCGGGTGAGTAGCGCTCACTGTGCCGGTTTACCAGACAACGGACGTAGACCATGTCAGATTCGGATGTTGCGGGTTAGAACATCATCACGGGCAATGTAGGCAATTTCTATTGCAATTCATACATGTCGAGCTTCGGTGTCATGAGCTTAGGGAAACGTAATTACATTTGTGATGTTTGCATCTGTTGCATTATCATACACTTGGAAATCTTGCGGTCCTACATTATATTTACATAAACCTATGAATTCACCAACTTTATGTTGACGTTTTAAAGCATGTTTTCTCAGGTCAATGAGGCACGAGGTGCTAAGGATACATTGGGGATAGTCTTTTGGGGAGTCATGCATTAAAGATTTAGAGTCATTACATCTTGGGATAATTGTTATGATCTAAAATCTTTGTTATCAAATGTTGAACAATTTAAGCCGTTGCGCTTTGTATTAAACAATTTCAATAAATCCAATGTATCATATTTTAAACGACTCTTTTAGAGGTCGTTCTTATATCTTGTGCTATTGATCTATGATGTAACGCTCCCGGACTCATTATTCCGCTGCGACCTAATTTGGAGGTGTTACAGATTGGTATCTAGAGCCAAGGTTATAGAGAACAAGGTCAAATGTTTTTACTTGGACTATAACCGTTTTCAAACATTGCATCATACAAAGGGATTTTCATAGGACATTCACTTATACATTACTTGTTGCATTAGTTGAGTATACTAGATGCTGCATGGTTCACATATGTGTTTATAATATATTAAGTATATTATTATGGGTCTTATATATGTACCAATGTAAACTCTGTTTAAGTGTTACAGATCCTGTCATGTCTTCTTCATCCACAGTCACCTACACATCTGTCTATACTGATTCCGATCCAGGGAGAGTCTTCTGGGGAACTGATGAGGAGCTGTCTGATAGAGGTTCTCCACAAGTCATCGTATATGGATACGATGGACTCCCTATAGAGCCGGTAGCCCTGCCATCTCCAGACTATGTGCCAGGACCTGAGCACCCACCATCTCCCGATTACGTGCCCGATCCTACGCACCCACCTTCACCTGTCGAGGTACCATAAGTACTTGAGCCTGAGTACCCCGAGTACTTAGCGCCATCCGATGCTGAGGCACCCTTGGAGGACCAGCCTCTACCTGCTGATGCTTCACCTACCGCCTTGTCACCAGGCTATGTAGCAGACTCCGATCTGGAGGAGGACCCCAAGGAGGATCATGTTGATTATCCTGCTGATGGAGGGGATGACGATGATGAGCCCTCCGATGACGATGATGATGATACCGATGATGAGGATGAGGAGCCCTTTGAGGACGAGGATGATCACAAGGAGGATGAGGAGCACCTAGCTCTGGCCGACTCTTCTGCTGTACCTGTTGTTGACCTTGTTCCCTCAGCTGGGGATACAAAGTCATTTGAGACTGATGAGTCTGCACCTACACCCAGATCACCTCAGACTAAGGTCCCCTTTGCTCAGACATGTCTCCGTAAGGTGTGGAAGACTGTCAGACTTGAGCCACCTATGTCACCATCCATGGAGGCACGTATTGCTGAGTATGTTGCCGTACCTACACCACCATCACCACCACCATCTCCACTATCACCTTGGACATCTCCACTACCCCAGATTCCTTCACCATCACTACATGTATCGTCTCCACCATTACCCCTACCACCACCTACTGTTGATAGTCCCACTTATGCTGAGGCACCGCTAGGCTATAGAGTAGTCGGGATTAGATTGAGAGCCTCATTACCATCCACTCATCATCCACTACATCCTTTATCACCACATTTACCACCACCTATACCCACATCATTACCGTTACCATTATCACCACTACCACTACAACGAGCCTCAATATTCATACCACCACTAGTCGACTGTAGGGAGGACATTCTTGAGGCCGAGTTACCACCTCATAAGAGGTTATGTCTGACTGCTCCCACATCGAGGTATGAGGTGGGGGAGAACCTACTGGAGGTCATAGAGCAGATTATGGGTTTATCGGCACTACGGATGCCGAGATCAGGCGTTGGAGAGCCGAGGAGGTCGGCTATGGCATTAGGGATGTTTAGGTAGACCCGACAGATGCTGTTAAGGATGTAGCACCGACGACCCTCGAGGGGGTCAATGCTAGAGTGACCGAGCTTGCTGCGGTTCAGGAGCAGGACACACAAGATGTTTATGCTATGATAGAGGATACTCAGGATAGACAGACTCAGTTATTTCAGAGTGTTGATGGATTGGTCGAGGATAGACAGTTTCACTATGAGACTGCACGATTGTTGGATCGGGAGGCCCTCGTTTCCCGAGAGGCTTGGGCACATTCTGTTGGGTTGAGTTCGGCAGTTCACTATGAACTGCAAACATATAGGACTCATACCCAGATACAGGATTACCATATTGCCTCACAGGAGTCACTGATGACGACATTGATTGCACAGGTTTCATCACTACAGGGACAGTTATCAGCGGCATTGGGACAGATTCAGGCACTTCAGGCTAGAGACCAGACTCATGCAGATGATCACGAGGGTGTTGGTAGTTCTGCCTAGGGCTACATTTTCATGTCATATTCATAGCTATCATTATGTTAGCCGGCTAAGTATTATGGGTTTAGCTAGCATGGTAGTAGGATTTGTATTTTTCATTTCTTGTATCAGACAGTCATGTATGTTTTCCTAGTTATATATGATGAGTTGTATTATGTCATGTCGATCTCAATTCTATTATGTATTGTGATCTCAGTCATGTTATATAATCACTGTGCGATGTGATCTTGTTATATATAATGTGTTGTATTATGTTATGTCGATCTCAATTCTATTATGTGTTGTGATCCCAATCATGTTATATAATTACTGTGTGATGTGATCTTGTTATATATATGTTGTACCCATGACATGTTGTGATGTTTATGAAAACTCATGTGTTTTATATTGTCATGATTTAGAACAATATGCCACCAAGGAGATCCTCTCCTACTGCAAGGGCTGCTGCTGCTGCCCCTATGACAACTGCTGTTGTTGAGCAACTAATCGAAGCAAGAGTATCTGCAGCACTTGCTAACCATGACACTTTTTGAAATATCACTAATGGTCATGGCGACGGAAGCCATAATTCTGACACTGGAATTAGAGGAACTGTACGCACTCCCCGTGAGTGTACGTACAAGGATTTTCTGAATTGCAAGCCTCTTACTTTTAATGGTACTGAAGGAGTGGTTCTGCTGTCACAATGGTTCGAAAAGATGGAATCGGTGTTCCATATCAGTAACTGTGCTATGGAGAACCAAGTTAAGTTTGCTACATGCACTTTCCTTGGAAATGCTCTAACATGGTGACACTCCCACATGAAGACTGTTACTCAAGATGTTGCTTATGCTATGGACAGGAAGGCACTAAAGAAGATGATGACAGTCAAATACTGCCCAATGGGTGAAATCAAGAAGTTAGAAATTGAGGTCTGGAACCTAAAAGTAAAAGGTACTGATGTCGCAAGTTACACTCAACATTTTCAAGAGCTTGCACTAATGTGTGGAAGGATGTTCCACGAGGAATTGAAGGAAGTTGAGAATTATGTTGGTGGACTTCCTGATATGATTTAGGGAAATGTAATGTCATATCAACCCAAGACGATGGAGAAAGTAATTGAGTTTGCCAATGATCAGATGGATCAAAAAGTCCTTACTATTACTGAAAGAAAGCTAAGCAGAAGAGGAAGTTGGAGTTTAATGCTGGAAACAATCAAGGGCACTAACAACAAAACAAGAGACAAAACACTAGGAGGGCTTACACTGCTGGTCCCAATGAAAAGAAGGAGTACACAGGATCATTGCCCTTGTGTACAAAATGCAACTATCACCACAAAGGTCCATGTGTTCCCAGGTGTAATAAGTGCAAGAAGATCGGTCATCTAGCTTGTGACTGTAGGAGTTCTGGTCCCAATGGTAATAATAATAATCGTAGGAACTTCGGGATAACTCAGAATGCTGTTACTTGCTATGAGTGTGGTATCAGGGGCATTTCAAGAAAGACTGCCCGAAGTTAAAGAATGGAAACCGTGGTAATCAATGTGGGAATGTCAATGCACCAGCCAAGGTTTATGTGGTGGGCAATGCAGGGATAAACCCGGACTCCAGCGTTGTTACGGGTACGTTCCATCTAAACGACCACTATGCTTCTATCTTATTTGAAACTGACATCGATAGAAGTTTTGTATCTACTACATTTAGTTCCCTAATTGATATCACACCTACTACATTAGACTATTATTATGATGTTGAACTAGCCCACGAAAAAATAATTAGGATAAATACTATCATCCGGGGTTGTACATTAAACTTCTTAGACCATCCATTCAACATCAACTTAATGCTCGTAGAACTTGGTAGCTTCGACGTCATAATCAGTATGGATTGGTTGTCAAAGTACCACGCTCTCATTGATTATACCAAGAAGATCGTTCGTATTCCCTGGGGAAATGAAACATTAATTGTTCACGGTGACAAAAGTATTCAGGGAAACAGGACTCGTCTAAATATCATTTCGTGCACCAAAATTCACAAATATTTGTTGAAAGGACATAATGTCTTTTTGGCATATGTTACTACGAAGGAGACTAAAGACAAGTCTGGGGAGAAACGACTTGAGGATGTACCAATCGTTCGAGATTTTCCTGAAGTATTTCCTGAAGATTTGACAAGTCATCCACTGACTCGACAAGTGGAATTCCAAATCAATTTAATGCCTGGTGCTGCACCTGTAGCACGAGCACCTTATGGATTAGCTCCTTCTGAAATGAAAGAGTTGTTAGAACAACTACAAGAACTATCCGACAAGGGCTTTATAAGACCTAGTTCCTCACCTTGGTGAGCTTTGGTCTTGTTTGTCAAAAAGAAGGACGGATCATTCCAGATGTGCATTGACTACCGGGAAATGAATAAGCTGATAGTAAAGAATCGTTATCCTCTCCCAAGGATTGATGATTTGTTTGATCAACTACAAGGATCCAATGTTTATTCGAAGTTAAACTTGCGATCGGGTTATCATTAGCTTCGAGTACGTGAAGAAGATATTTCGAAGACGACATTTAGGACTCGGTATGGTCATTACAAGTTCCAAGTGATGCCATTTGATTCGACAAATGCACCTGCAGTATTCATGGACCTCATGAACCGAGTATGCAAACCATACTTGGATATGTTTGTAATTGTCTTTATCGATGATATACTAATTTATTCAAAGAACAAGAAGGAACATTAAGAGCATCTTAAGGAAATTCTAGAATTGTTTAAGAAGGAGGAGTTATACGCTAAATTCTGTAAATGTAAATTTTGGATCCCTAAGGTATAATTTTTCGGCCACATGATTGATAGTCAAGGCATTCACGTGGATCCCGCCAAGATCGAATCCATAAAAGATTGGGCATCTCCTAAGACTCCAATGGAGATTCATTAATTTTTAAGTCTTTCTAGTTACTACCGAAGATTCATTAAAGGATTTTCAAAAATCGCTAAGCCAATGACCAAACTCACTCAGAAGAAAGTCGCCTTTGAATGGGGTGACAAGCAAGAAGCAGCTTTTCAGACATTGAAGAATAAGTTGTGTAGCGCACCTATCTTAGCTCTCCCTCAAGGAGCTGAGAACTTCATTGTTTATTGCGATGCGTCGCATAAAGGATTGGGTGCGGTATTGATGCAAAACGAGAAGGTGATTGCTTACGCATCACGACAGTTGAAGATTCATGAGAAAAATTATACTACTCATGATTTGGAACTTGGTGCAGTGGTGTTTGCTCTAAAGATTTGGAGGCACTACTTGTATGGAACCAAGTGTACGGTGTTCACAGATCATAAGAGTCTACAACACATACTTGACCAAAAGGAATTAAATATGAGGCAACGTCATTGGTTAGAGTTACTCAGTGATTATGATTGTGAGATTCGTTATCACTCGGGGAAAGCAAATGTTGTTGCTGATGCTTTGAGTAGGAAAGAGCGAATTAAACCATTAAGAGTCTGAGCCTTAGTGATGACTATTGGTTTGGATCTTCCCAAACAAATCTTGAATGCTCAGACCGAAGCACAGAAACCAGAGAATCTCAAGAACGAAGATGTAGGTGGTATGATCAGGAAGGATATACCGAAGGAAAAGTTGGAACCCCGCGCTGACGGAACCTTATGCTTAAACGGCAGGAGTTGGTTGGTATGCTATGGTGCCTTGAGGATTGTGATCATGCACGAGTCCTACAAATCAAAATACTCCATCCATCCAGGTTCTGACAAGATGTACCGGGACATGAAAAAGCTATATTGGTGGCCCAATATGAAGGCCGACATCGCCACCTATGTTAGCAAATGTTTAACGTGTGCTAAAGACAAAGCTGAACACCAAAGGACATCAGGTTTGTTAGTACAACCCGAGATACCCTAATAGAAGTGGGATATTATCACTATGGATTTTGTCACAAAGCTTCCTAAGTCTTCGCAAGGATATGACACCATTTGGGTGATTGTTGACCGACTTACTAAGTCTGCAATCTTCACACCAATGAGAGAGACTAATTCCATAGAGAAATTGGCAAGAATGTACCTGAAGGAGGTAGTCATGAGGCATGGAATACCTATCTCAATCATTTGTGATCGTGACCCTAGATTCGCATCAAATTTCTGGAGATCACTTCAGAAGGCCTTGGGTACTAACTTGGATATGAGTACTACGTACCATCCACAAACCGACGGACAAAGCGAGAGAACTATCCAAACTCTCGAGGATATGCTACGTTCTTGTGTGATCGACTTTGGAAATGGTTGGGTTAGACATTTGCCACTAGTTGATTTTTCTTACAACAATAGTTATCACGCTAGCATCAAGGCTGCACCTTTTGAGACACTTTACAGTCGAAAGTGTCGTTCACCTGTTTGTTGGGCTGAGGTCGGGCAAGTTCAACTCACCGGTCCAGAAATAGTCCAAGAGTTACGCCGACAAAAGAGTTACGCCGACTTAAAACGTAAGCTGATGGAGTTCTAAGTTGGGGATAGAGTTATGCTCAAAGTTTCACCTTGGAAAGGGGTCGTACGTTTTGGCAAACGGGGGAAGTTAAACCCTAGATATGTGGACCTTTCAAGGTGCTGGAAAATATTGGAATCTTTGCTTATAAGCTTGAGCTTCCACAAGAGTTGAGTAGAGTTCACAATAGATTTCATATATCTAACCTGAAGAAATGTTATTATGATGAACCATTGGCCATTCCGTTGGAAGGACTCCATGTGGATGACAAGCTCCGTTTTGTGGAAGAACCTGTAGAGATCATGGATCGAGAAGTCAAACGGTTGAAGCAAAGCCGTATCCCAATTGTCAAGGTTCAATGGAACTCAAGGAGAGGTCCTAAGTTCACATAGGAACGCGAAGAACAATTTCAAAAGAAGTATTCGCATCTCTTCACTAAACCCATACCTTCATCAAGTGTTGTAACTTGAGCCTTGAGGACAAGGCTCTTCTAACGGGTAGAGACTGTAACATTTCTCATTTTCAGGTCATTTCCTGACTCAATTATTATCATTATTAATTTTTAGAGTTTTACGCGTTTGCTTTTAATTATAATCGTATAGTTAAATCGCTTAAACTAAAAATCATCATTCAACGTAAACGGACACCAAAAAAGTTAAAGTTTACATAAAGCAAGTGTTATATGATTATTAAGAGTATAATTTATAACTTTTCATAATTTATTTTTATTGGTTACGTAAAACGCTTACGTTTCACAATAAATTACATTCGGGCATACCCGAAAACACCTATACCTATCAATACTCAAACCAATACCTACATTTATACCCAATGCACAAAATTTTATCATTCTATCACTTATTAATTCATATGGCTGGTTAGGAGACTTATACCCAATAAATAAATCCTAAAGACCCACTAACTTTTCCATTACAACTTATAAGTCTTACACAAGTGTACCATAAACACATGTTACTAGAAATTGGCTTGTCAAAGTGTACCATCCCCACCATTTCAGGCATGTATGGGCATAGGGAGGATGATAGCTCTTTCCTCTTGTACCTTAAACCACTACACATCCCATGGTTTGATCTTAGTTTATTTCTACATAACCACTTGCTATAAGAAGCAAGTCCTAGGTTCATAAACTCCTACACTCTCTCATTCACTAGAAAATTTACAAACAAACTCTCTCAAAACCCTTGAAACCTATGTCTCAAAATTATAGGCTAGGGTTTCATTTTATTTTTCATTCCAAGGTTTTCCAAGCATACAAGCATTCATTCTAAGTATATCTAAAGCATTCCAAGTATTCTAGTGTTCATTCTAAGATCATCTAAGGTTACTCAAGGTTATTACAAGCTTGGATTTGGGTTTAACAAGGATTAATCAAGAAAACATATTTAGGGTTTTCTTGATTAGGGTTTTGGATTTGGAAGCTTGGCTAGGGTTTTTATCTTGTGTTCATCATTCCACATCTCTTCTATAAGGTCTAATTTAAGTATTTCATTTCCATTCATTCATTATCTTATGTGTACATACTTGTTATATATGTTAAACACCACCTAGGTTCATTTTTATGATTTATGAAATATTACAAAGACATATGTAATTCGAATTTTATATTATTGTTGGTGAAATGATACTTAAAATGGAAGTAAACATTCTATATAAGTGTAAATTAATTTATAAGTTTAGTTTGTAAATTAATTTGTATTGAAAGTTTTATTTACAAAAGTTATGTACAAAGATCATAAGGACTTGCCATACTTGGACATATTCATGGACATATTATAGAGGACTTAAAATATATCAAGTTATGCTATTTAATAAGTTAGAGGACTTGTAATGGTTTAGCAAAGTGAAAAGTATATAAAACAAGTGTATAAAATAAATCATGTACAAACATAAGAACCTACTGTTTGAATTCGTGTATAAGGGTATACATTTTATATTTTATTCAATTAGTACTTATCACAAGGATCGTAAGCATATAAGAAACTTGAAAAACCGAGCAATAACGAAGGAGATATGACATTTTTAAGTTTACAATAATTAAATGTATAAAAGTATTTTTATAAAAGTTATTTTATAAAAATATTCACTGTTTCAGATCTGATATATTAAGGGAGATATTTTATAAAGATAGTACTTTTCATGACGAATCCAAACATGTAAGAAACTCGAAAAACGGATTTAAAATGAAGGTGATACGTTATTTACAAGTTTAAGTTAAAAAGTATTTTTATAAAAGTAAATTTATAAAAATAAGTTACTGTTCACGACAGTATACTGTTGGGAAATAATTTTCATAAATAGAGCTTTTAATTACGAAGACGTGGACATAGGAATCACTAAAAACCGAATTAAAACGAACGAGATACAATTAAAATACGATTTCAATAATTAAAGTTATAAAAAGTATTTTTATAAACTTTCACTTACTGTTACTATTCATAACAGTACCAAACAATATTATAAATATAAAATTTGATTAGACTTTTCAAATACGAATCCATACATGTAAAGAACAAGCGAAACGGATTAAATATAAGTAAGTTATGACTTTTGGAAGGTTACGACGATTAATTATATAAAAGCAGTTTTATATAATTTTATAAAAACAATTAAACCAATTATATAATATAATTATATAATCAATAATAATATTAAAACATGTATTATTACAAACGATCAATTGTGAGACGAAAATCCACACTTTATTTTACGGATACAAATACAAACACCTTTATTCAATAAAGTACGGTTTAAACATTGTTGTGACATTTTAAACTGAACAAACACTATTAGGTAGTGGTGTAATTATATAACTTGTGATGTAGTATTATTAAGTACATGATACTCATACGGCCTATATTTAATTAGGTTACATTCGGTCTTATCTGTGACGTCTCCATTCACTTGATTCATATACATCAGTTTATTCACTAAGGTAAGTTCATAGCCCCATGTTTTACTATATCAATGATTTACAACTTTTGGGGTGAGAAACATGCATCGTTTTACCAATTGGATGCAAGTGTACTATTTATCATGATTACATGTTTGCCTAAGTAGCGATAACCCACTGTGCCCATTATCATGAACTATCAATTACTTTGTGTGAGCGCGAATGTTATAAATAGATCTATTTGGGATTGACATCCCTATCCGGGTGAGTAGCTCTCACTGGTGTCACAGAGTGAACCAACGGATATATACTATGTCGGATTTGGGATGTTGCGGGTTAGAAAATCATCAAAGGCAATGCTGGTAATTTATATTGCAATTCATACATGTCGAGCTTCAGTGTCATGAGCTTAGGGAAACGTAATTACACTTTGTGATGTTTGCATCTGTTGCACTATCATACACTTGGAAATCTTGCGGTCCTACATTATATTTACATAAACCTATGAATTCACCAACTTTAAGTTAACATTTTAAAGCATGTTTTCTCAGGTCAATGAGGTACAAGGTGCTAAGGATACATTGGGGATACTCTTTTAGGGAGTCATGCATAAAAGATTTGGAGTCATAACATCTTGAGATATTTGTTATGATCTAAAATCTTTGTTTTCAAATGTCGAATAATTTAAGCCGTTGCGCTTTGTATTAAACAATTTTAATAAATCCAATGTATCGTATTTTAAATGACTCTTTTAGAGGTCGTTCTCATATCTTGTGCTATTGATCTATGAAGTAACGCTCCCGGACTCATTATTCTGCTGCGACCCAATTTGGGGGTGTTACACTCTCAGGTTGACCCCCTAAATTATCATTAGAAATGTATATAGCATAGGTTTAACTAGTAATTAGAATTAACTTAATTAGAGTAATTAAAATACAGATAGAATATAAGGTTAACGATCTCGCTCTTATTGTTCGACACCCTACTTACCACAAAACTCCACCCGATCGGGTACACTGCCTGTTAAAGTGTTGTTTTAGGATAAGTCGGCTAAATATAAATTTAAAACATGGTAATCAGTAATTTGACCCTACACGATAGCACATTAAGTTTTTGGCGCCGTTGCCGGGGAGTGAAAAAGTTTAACCTTTAATTTTAGTAGTATTTCTAACCATTAGCTTAGAATAAATTAATTAGTGTAATTTAATTCTGTTTATAATTGTGTGATTAACTGTGTGTGTAAATTCCCGCATTATTTAATCGTTTTCTAAGTATCCTGTTCTGATAGATCAAATAATACGCCGTATCCACCAGTTGGATACGACGTATCAACCTTTCTACTCAGAACAACGTATTGATCTCTACAGTCTAAACAATGTATATGTTCTACCAAACAATACGGCGTATTCTGTATAATCAATACTACGTACTGACCTTCAGCATACCATACGACGTATTCAAATTCATAAAATACGGCGTAGTGATCATTTAATACAGTAACAGTAGCTATTTTTCGAATTGGATTTCCTGTTTATAGTGTTCTCTCTCTTGAGGGCACATCCTACTGATCATTTGTACTTATTTTTAGGAATTCAGTTAACGAAAGAACTATGATGACAGAACTAAACCACTATATCTCCGTTACCCCAAAAACTGCATCTCTAATGATAATGAAGGAAGAATGATCAAGAGAAATTTTGTTGAGATACATGGAGCGTTTTTGGTCATGATACGAGATAATACTTTTAATGAGGCAATTGGAGAAAACGTGTTTGAGCACATTAATACATTTCTCGAAGTAGTTGGGCTAATCAAAATTAACAGGGTAAGTCAAGATTGATTTAGGCTTAGCATCTTCCTATTTCACTCATAGGTGCCGCAGGTGAATGATTTAAAAAGGATTGTATATGCTCAGTTACTACTTGGGAAGATTTGGTAGAAAAGTTCATTCAAAAATTCTACTAACTTTCTGATGACAATGAAGAAATAAAAGCTGATGAGGATGATGACCCCGACGTTATTATTGACATCTTCAAGATCAAAGTCGATTTATTTGAATACGGGACACCCTTGTGTAAAGCATTTAATGACTTCAACTACCTTTTTAAATTTGACACGGATCTATTTACTTTTGATATCCAAGGAATTAGGACTTACGAGGAGTATGAGTTGAATAACACTGTGACAAGGGATCTTGAGGAACTATGGTCGGATAATAGGGTGCCATACCAACTATGTGAACCATATCATTTTAAAAATGGAATAACCAAATGGCCCACGTGTAGTTCAGATATTGATGGGTTTTGTAACGGTGAAGAGCTACCTGGGATGGTTCGGGTCAAAAACATGACTTATTTCCAAGATCACAAGTGGTATGATGAATTAGCTGATGGAAAATTGAAAGATGAAACCTTAATGCACAAAGCAAAGGTTGAAGAATCATGGGGAAATGCGACTCCCGGTATGATGAAATTCTGTGCATGGTTGATAAATAGTTTTAGGAACTTCCACGAACTAGACTATAATGTGCTAGTAAAGCAACAAGAATGTTGGTGGAAGAATAATGCTCATGAAGTTGCACCATTTACTCGTTTGGAAAGTTATGGCCAGAGACCATATGCAAACTTCATAACTAAAAAGGCTCATGACCCTTATCTTGATATTAATAATATCTTTGGTAGAAATTATGACACGACCAACGCCGATAATACTAAAAACAATCGAGGGCATAAAGAACGCAGGGATGATCCCACTCTTGAACCATCAGTCCGCAAAATTAAGAGATTCGAGTTGATGAAGTACTCATTCAATGCTGACGAAGAATACATTGCCATAAAAGAGTCTGAGTACCTCAACCACTCAAAAGACAACCTCGACGCTTATCGAGAACTTTTACGTATCATTAATAAAGGATGGGTCATGGCAACACCTGATGAAGAATGAAGAGAAGAAAGAAAAAGTTAAACATAACGACTGGCTGAAACAAAAGTGCTTCCCGGGAGACAACCCGGTCATTTTTAAATTGTTTGAATTGTTTTTAATTAATTGCATGAGTTTGTCTTCTCAGACACTCCATACGGCATATCAAACCCCTTTGGATACGGCGTATGAATGTGTCTGGACGTTATTAGTCTGTAATTTTATTTCCAGTACTTTTAAAATTTTTATTGTTTTTACAGGAACCATATGACGTATCCTTGGGTTTGGGATACATCGTATTGAACCCTGTATAGCATGTGTGTGTTTAATTATTTTCTTGCATTGTACCCATTGTATAACCAAGATAGGAATTACACTTTTATCTTCTAAACTTTTTTGCAGGACCTTGCTATAAGGAAATCGACGATATGGTATATTCTGGAAAAGACATGTGTTGAACTCGTACTAGAATTCTGAAGCCTCGTCAACACACTTTTGCTCAAGAACTCAAATTGGAGAATCATCCCGAGCAACATATCAGGGGAGTTCCTCGTTCTAATTCTATTTTCCATTTTTTAAATTATTTTATCTATACAACGAGGACATTGTATAATTTAAGTGGGGGGTAGAGAATTAGAACGCCTACTTATACTTTCTTTTACAAATAATATGCTATGTGCTTAAATTATGCCAAATTAAAAAAAAAAATTAGCATAACTTTTGTAAAAATTACTAGTTACATGACATCGCGCACTATAACCCTTAATGCTAAATTGTGAGAATTAATCCTATTCTGTTTCCAAACGTTTACTAAAAATTCCACAAAAATTATGAGTGTGCCGGTGATGTAGTGGACTTTAGAACTTGGCTTGGTATATCACTCGAGACCACAACGATGAGTAGTATGGTCTTAGATGGAGAAACATTTTTAACTGGTAAATTTCTAGGAATACATCAAAAAGCCTAAATGTTGTAAAATTAAGTAACTACACTGGTTAGTTAAATCTCGTGTAACCCTTTGCTTACTCTCACTATAAGAGTAAGATCCCCTAGAAAAACCTGTTGAGCCATTCCTGTCTTTTTCACACCATATGTTTATTTCGTTACACCTTTACACCTTAGCCTACCCTGTAGATTAAGCCTTCTTAATCAAAGTTGCTAGTTGCTTTTGTGTAAAGTTTTGTATTTCTTATGTCAAAATGAAATTTTCTATCTCCAGTTAGGTCGAGAAATTGCACAATGCAATGGAAAATATGTAGCTCGTGTATTTTGCTACTTTTGTGATTATGTATTATGTCCGAAGATGAAGTGTTAAAGAAAAAAATTATCCGGATGAATTATGATTGTGAAGACGGTGAAATTGCACCGAGGATTATGTTAAAAAAATGGAAAAATAGAAGATGCATCAAAAAAGAGAAGGATGATTGATAGTTGGTTCGCTAAACTTAAACCGGTGAAATACTTGGAAGGATCGATTATTCATTGATATATGGATAAAAATCAACGATGTATAGTTTTGTATAAAGTGGTCGATATCACCACTTTTGTAAAAGTATGTAAATTTGGGATGTTCGAGAAGTTGACCGTTATGGGAATGCCAACTTAGGTTGTCTTTGTCATTTCTATGAACGAGGTGTTTGTATATATTTTGAGTCTTTATCATGGAACGGTTAAGAAAAGTGTTAGAAACACATAAAGTATCGATCACTACTAATATAGTTAGTCGTACATTGCAGATTAGTCAAATGTAATATTAGTAAGCTAATCGGGCCAAAGACACATGGAAAGCCCATAAGGAAAGCCCATGGCCGGTTACTATGATGTATAAATACCCTCTCCACACATGGAGAGGGTGTTGGTTGGTTGGTTCATTCACACATAATCTAATCTCTATTTCATTCTTACTTTCTCTCACTAGAACCTTCCTCCCATCTACTTTCTCTCTCTAGAATTTCTTCATAGTTATTTGGTGTTATAGATTACTAGTATATTCTACAATTGATATCAAGAGCCATGGAATGATTTGTTAAGTTTTGTGTTTGTTGTTCTTCTTTGTTATGTTTTTTCTCCCAAATCGTACCACTTTCTTCTTATTTCTTTTGTTTTTGAAGATTTTTGGTACACTAAAAGATCATTTACATAGGTAAATCTGATCTAGTATCTTTAAGATATAGGTATACATGCTTTGAATCAAGAAAAATATCATTTTTGTTCAATTTTTGTGTTTAGATAGCTTTAAAAAGTACAATTCTTGATTTCAAAAAGTTTGGCTTCAAATCCATAAAGTTTGCATTTTTAAGTTACCTATAGGCTTAGTAATACTAGTTGTACAATAAATTTTGGGTAAAAATAATCAAAAGTGAGTCTTTTTGTGTTTTGAAAAATTTGAGTTTTATTTTTGGTGAAGGCGAATTAGCAATTTCTTTGCTGAAGGCGAGTTAGCAATTTTCTTGAACAAGGCGAGTAAACAATCTCTTTGGTCAAGGCTATTTAGCAATTTCAGTTCAAGGCGAATTAACAAAATTATTTGCAAGGCGAATTAACATCTTTCCTTCATAAGGCGATTTAGCAATTTCTTTTAGAAAGCGATTTAACAGAGTTCCTTTGCAAGGCAAGTTAACAGATCTTCCAAGCCAAGGCGATTTAGCAATTTTCTTTTAAAAGGCGATTTAATAGAGTTCCAAGCCAAGGCGATTTAACAACTACCTTTAGGAGGCGATTTAACAATTGTCTTTGGAAGGCGATTTAACAACTTCTAAAAGGAAAATTAATTCACTTGAACTCAATTCAAAACTCAAATTTGCTAAAGTAAATTATACAATTTATCTCTTTGATTTGTAAAATCCCATGAAACATTCAATTGTCTTCCCGGTTTTATCAAGAGTTGTAAAATACCATGTAGTTTCAAGACGTACAACACTTTAAAAGACAACTCACTAAACAACACAATTACTTTTAATCACCGTTTGATTTACAAGTAATCTAACAAACATCAAATCAACATGGATTCAGTTATTCCACTTGGATAAAAGAATACTCTTGCTGAGTATATGATACTCTCTGGTGCTGACAATCGTCCACCTATGTTGGACAAGGACTTGTATGATTCTTAGAAAAGTCGAATGGAACTCTACATGCAAAATAGACAACACGGAAGAATGATACTTGAATTAGTTGAAAATGGTCCATTCATTTGGCCTACTGTTGAAGAAAATGGAGTGACCAGAACAAAAAAAATATGTCGAATTGTCTATTGCTGAGAAAAATCAAGCTGATTATGATATGAAAGCTACCAATATCATTCTTCAAGGTCTACCAGCTAATATCTATTCACTTGTGAATCATCACAGAGTTGCTAAAGATTTATAGGAGAGAGTTCAGTTACTGATGCAAGGTACCTCTTTGACTAAGCAGGAGAGAGAGTGTAAGTTATATGATGTATTTGATAAGTTTACTCACATAAAAGGGGTAACACTTCATAAGTATTACTTGAGATTCACTCAACTAATTAATGATATGCACATCTACAACATAAAAATCGAGCAATTTCAAGATAATACAAAGTTCTTATACAGTCTTCCACTGGAATGGAGCAAATTTGTGACTGATGTCAAGCTCATGAAGGATTTGCATTCTACTAACTTTGATCAGCTTCATGCATATCTTGAACAACACAAACTCCATACAAATGAAATCCGTCTTCTGCGTGAACGCAATCAAGATCCACTTGTATTTATGGCAAATTAGTAGATGACACCACCTCACTTCAACACTTATCAGTCTTCATACAACAATCCTCAAATTCAACAACAGTTTTCACCATCTCAGTATGGTTTAATTCATCCCACTCAATATTACTCATCAACTTATCCATCACAACCTCAATTCAATCATTATCAGTTCAACCATCATATCCATATCAGTCTCAAATGAATCATCATACCTTATCCATTCTACAAATTGCTTATTAATTACCTCAAGTTTCTACACAACCAGTGACTGAGTCACCTCTTGTGGACTCAGGTTTTCCTGTTTCTGTATTTTCTCCAGGGGATGATCCAATTGTTTGTCTCAACAAAGCAATGGCTTTTCTAACAACTGTAGCTTCCTCAAGGTTCCCTTCAACCAATAATCAACTCAGAACTTCCTTGAATCCTAGAAACCAAGCCACTATTCAAGATGGCAGAGTCACAGTGCAACAAGTATAGGGGAGACAAAGTCAAAGTTATTCTGGTACTGGGTATAAGAGTAATGTTACTAGCTCTGGGGGAAACAATGCAAGCGGACAGGCAAGGGTTGTTAAATGCTAGAACTATTAAGGTGAAGGGCATATGGTTAGATAATGCATTTAGCTTAAGCGACCAAGGAATGCAGCATGGTATAAGGAGAAAGCAATGTTAGCTGAAGCTTAGGAAGCTAGACAAATTTTGGATGAAGAACACTCACATTTCTTGCAGATCCAGGGGTTCTAGATGGTCAAGCTGTTCAGACAATCATTCCAAACAATGCTGCTTTTCAAACTAAGGATCTTGATACTTATGATTCTGACTGTGATGATATCTCGAATGCACAAGTAGTTCTCATGGCCAACATTTCCAACTATGGTTCTGACGTCATATCAGAGGTACCTCATTCTAAAACATATCTTAATGATATGGTAAATCAAGGTGTGCAGGCAATGCATGATTTTGAACAACCACAAGTTGTGGATTTTACAGATAATGAGATACATAGTGATAGCAATATCATTCCGTACTCTTAATATTTGCAAGAAACACAACATGCAAATGTTCAAGATACTCATTTGCAGGCACAACAAGAGTCAATGATTTTATTTGTAATAGAATAACAAATGTCAGAACAAATGATTAATCATGTAAATAATTGGGAAAAGGCTAATAAGGAACAGAATAATGAATCAGTTAAACGCATGAGACTAGAGAGATTACTAAAGAACGAGTCAAAACTTTTGAACAACGTCTTAACATTGATTTAAGCAGTCGTGAAAAGATAATTGCTTCTTAAATGGATGATATGATTAGGGAGAAGCTTGCACTGAAAGAACAAGTTGACTCACTTGAGCAAAATCTTTCAAAACAAATCAAAGAAAAGGAATGTTTATTGCAAACATTCACTGTTTTCAAAAGTGAATCCAAAGAAAAGGAAGATAAATATATGGAAAACGAAATTGATTTGGAAAAGAAGATAAAGGAACTTGATAATATTCTTTTTAAAGTGGGTCAATCTGCTCAAACAGTGCACATGTTAACTAAGCCACAAGCCTTCTATGATAATATACACAAACAAGCTCTAGGTTATCAAAATCCGTTTCACCTTAAGAAAGCTCAGCGGATTAAACCAACCTTGTATGATGGTATTGTTATGTCTGATAAACATGTTGCTATGCCTGTGATTGATGATGAGGAAACATTGATTTTGGAAGAAGAGAGTCGATCAAAAATGTCTGAAAAAGCAAAGGATCCAGAGGTTATTAATAAAAACATTTCTCATAAACCTATTGATTATGAAAAGTTAAATAGACTAACTGAAGATTTTGGGAAACGTTTTACTCCACAACAAGAATTGTCAGCTGAACAAGCTTTCTGGTTGCGTATGTCCGATCCTACCAGTAAACCTTCTGATGCATTACCTGTCAAAATCGAAGCTCCTAAGGAACTTCCTAAGATAAGCTTGGTGAATGAAAGCCTTAAAAAGCTTAAATTCCACCTTGCCAAGTTTGACAATGTGGTGAAGATAAGGACTACACCTAATGCTCGTACAGAAGGTGAATGGGGGTTTAAACATACGAAAGCTGTCTTTAACAATGAAAATATTCCATTTCTAAAATCTTTAAAAGACATCTTCAATGTGTTTGATAGAGATATTCTAAATGAAATAATGGAAGTACAGACAAATTTTTACCAAATGGACGTTGTTGTTCATTAGTCTTCAGTTGACAAACAATGTTTGGAAATTGCTAAAAAGGAATTACTTTTGGAAAATGATCGACTCTTACAACAAATCATGTCTCAAGATGTTCTTTTAACTGTGATGAATTCTATGTCGTTGATTGGTGAAACTATGAATATGAATGGAAATAGAAAAGAATCTTGTAATCTTAAGGCCGAGCTTTTGAAATCACAAAATGCGTTTAATGATATTTTGAAACGTCACTCAAAACTTGAAAAACATTATATTTCTCTTGAATGCTCAATACAACTCAATCAAGAAATTTTTCAAAAACATGAATCTTGTGATAATCAAAATGCTCTTGAAATTCTAGATTTTTTTGAAAATAATGATTTAAAAGCTCAGCTTCAAGACAAAGATAGTACCATTTGTAAGTTGAAGGATATTATAAAATCATTGAGAGAAAAGTCCAAGGATGAGAATGTCAAGTATGAATATTGTGATACAGAGACCAAAAATGTGGAACTGGAGAATAGTGTGGCAAAATTGCTTTCGGAAAACGAGCGTCTTTGTAATGAAATTAATCATGTGAAACAGGTTTTTAAAGAGCAGTTTGACTTAATTAAAAAGACACGTTTTCATATAAAGAATAGAGTGACTCTTTAATTGATAAATTGAACTTAAAATCTGCTGAAAATGAGGATTTAAAAGCCCAAATTCAAGATAAGGTTTTTATGATCACATCATTGAAAAACGTTTTACAAAAAATAAAAGGAAAAGAAATTATTGATGTTGCTGCACAAATACCATCCGCCAACACTATTATTCTAGGCATGTTCAAGCTAGATTTAGAACCTTTGGCACCTAGGCTATTTTAAAATAGGGATGTTCATATAAAATACCTTAAGTATGCTCAGGAACAAGCTGATACTCTTTGGGGAATTGTCAAACAAGCTAAAGCAAAACAACCTTTAGATAAAGAGTTAGACTTTGCCTGTAAGCATGCCCAACGAATTCAGGAGTTACTTGTATATGTTCGAGATACATGCCCTAATGCGATTATTCTTAGTGCTAAAAAGGTTGCTGTCACACCCAAAAACAAGATCAAGAAAGTTGGGTTTGCTGAATCTCTCACATCCTCAAGAAACATTAAACAGGTAAAGTCATTGAACACATAAGATTTTAACACACCTGTGTTGTCTTCTATAGGATTGAAGTGTTCTACTAGTAAGTGCGGATCAAAGCCTACTGGCAATAAAAAGAATGATAAGATCTCACAACCATCAAATAGGAACATGAAGAATAAAGTAGAAGCCCAACCTAAGAAAGTTAATAAAAAGCATTGTGTTGTTAAACCAATTCATGATGTTGATGTTAAGCATTCACTGTTAAATGTGAATTCTGAACCTATTTGTGCTACTTGTAAGAAATCTTTGTTTGATGGTGTTCATGATATGTGTTTTCTTGATTTTGTGAAAAATGTGAATAGTCGTGCTAAATCTGCTAAGAAACATAAAAAAAATTTAGAGACCTACGGGTCATGTATTCACTGAAGTAGGACTTAAGTGGAAACCAACAGGGAAAACTTTCACTATAGTTGGCAATTCGTGCCCATTAACAAGCTTCACTTCAGCTAACATAGTGCCTCCTAAGAAAACCACTTCCCACTCAGTTGAAACACAAAAACCATAGCTTAAGGTTTATAGCAGGAAACCTAAAAATGTTAAAAATGTTGGTTCGAGTAAAAAAGCTAAGATTGTAGAATCTAAGAATGCTAACCACTCGGAACCCAATCATACTTGGGGATCTAATGCTATAGATATTTCATTGTCTTCTTTTCTTGTCATGACAGGTGTCATGATTATTTTAGTATCTAGACTTCGGGATGTTTCAAAAACACATGACAGGGAATCGCTCTCAGCTCATGAACTTTGTTAGTAAATTTCTGGGTACAGTTAGATTCGGGAACGACCATATTGCAAGAATTATGGGGTATGGTGACTATCAGCTGGGAAATGTGACTATCTCAAGGGTATACTACGTCGAGGGGCTTGGACATAACTTGTTTTTTGTTGGTCAATTTTGCGACGCGGATCTTGAAGTTGCATTTTGGAAAAACACTTGCTTTATTCGTAATTTAGAAGGTGTTGATCTACTTTCCGGATCCCGAGACACAAATTTGTACACAATTTCTCTTGATGACATGCTTAAAACATCTCCGATCTGTCTTCTATCCAAAGCGTCAAAGACTAAGAGCTGGTTATGGCACCGTCGGTTATCACATCTCAACTTCGGTACTCTTAACAAGCTAGCTAAAGACGGTCTTGCACGAGGCATTCCAAGACTTAAATTTCAGAAAGATCATCTGTGTTCAGCATGTGCATTAGGAAAAAGCAAGAAATCCTCCCATCAACCCAAAGCTGAAGACACTAACCAAGAGAAACTATATCTTTTGCATATGGATTTGTGTGGCCCGATGCGTGTGGCGAGTATTAACGGGAAAAGGTATATCTTAGTGATTGTCGACGATTACTCAAGATTTACTTGGGTCAGATTTTTGAGGACAAAAGATGAAGCTCCTGAGGCCATCATTAAATATATCAAAAATATAGAAGTTCGTTTGAATGCCACTATTCGTAATGTTCGAACAGATTATGGAACCGAATTTGTCAATCAGACACTTCGTGAATTTTATGAAAATGTTGGCATCTCACATCAAACATCTGTTGCACGCACTCCTCAGCAGAACAGCGTTGTCAAAAGGAAAAACTGAACTCTTGTAGAAGTTGCTCGTACAATGTTAATATTTTCTAAAGCTCTATTATTTTTATGGGCTGAAGCAATCAATACAGCCTGTTACATCCAAAACCGTTCAATAATCCGCCGTTAATATAACAAAACTCCATATGAGCTTATAGATTTATCATTCTTTCATGTATTTAGTGCACTATGTTATCCTACCAATGACAATGACAACCTGGGTAAATTAGATGCAAAAGTTGACATTTGTTTTTTCGTTGGTTACGCGCCTGCAAAGAAAGCGTTCAGAATCAACAACAAAAGAACCCGGAAAATTATTGAAACAATTCATGTGACATTTGATGAGCTGATAACATTGGCTTCTAAACAATTCAGTTCAAGACCCGGGCTTCATTCTATGACTCCTGCAACATCCAGTTCAGGACTCGTTCCAAACCCTATTTCTCAACAACGTTGTATTCCACCACAAAGAGATGAATGGCATCTCTTGTTTCAACCTATGTTCGATGAATACTTCACTCCTCTACCAATTACTGTTACTCCAGTTCAAGAAGTTGCTGCTTCGAGTGCTGTGGTTTTAGTCGATTCTCCTATGTCAACTTCCATTGACCAAGATGCTCCATCATTAAGTACTCCATCAACACAAGAACAAGAAGAATCTCCAAACATTTCTTAAGGTTTTGAAGAATCACCAAAAACACCAATCTTTCATGATGATCCTCTTAATGAATCTCCTAATGAAGAATCAACTTCTCACGGGTCATCATCGAATGTGAGACAAATCCACACTCTATTTGAACACCTTGGTAGATGGACTAAGGATCATCCTATTGCAAACGTAATCGGAAATCCTTATCGTTTTGTCTCTACGAGAAAGCAAATCTAAACTGACGCCATGTGGTGTTATTTTGATGCCTTCCTGACTTCGGTAGAACCTAAGAACTTCAAACAAGCAATGACCGAACCATCATGGATCGATGCAATGCAAGAAGAAACTCATGAATTTCAAAGACTAAAAGTTTAGGAATTGGTGCCGTGTCCAGATAAAGTGCTTTTGATCAAATTAAAATGGATTTATAAGGTCAAGATGGATGAATTTGGCGAGGTACTAAAGAATAAGGCTAGACTAGTTGCTCAAGGATTCAAGCAAGAAGAGGGAATCAATTTTGAGGAATCATTTGCACCGGTTGCTAGAATAGAGGCCATCCGTATCTTCATAGCAAATGCCGCTCATAAGAATATGACAATCTACCAAATGGACGTCAAAACAACTTTCTTAAATGGCGAGCTCAAAGAAGAGGTCTATGTTTCTCAACCAGAAGGATTTATTGATCAGGTCAACCCATCGCATGTGTACAAACTCAAAAAGGCCCTCTACGGTCTCAAACAAGCACCACATGCATGGTACGACATGCTGTCAAGCTTCTTAATCTCACAACAATTCTCTAAAGGTGCAGTTGATCCAACACTCTTCACATGGAAAGATGGGAATGACTTATTACTGGTACAAATTTATGTTGATGATATAATATTTTCATCCACTAATATTGCCATGTGTAATGAGTTTGCTAATCAGATGACCACTAAGTTCAAGATTTCAATGATGGGGCAGATGTCATTCTTTTTAGGATTACAAATCTCTCAAAGTCCTAGAGGCATCTTTATAAACCAATAGAAATATGCTTCTGAAATTGTTAAAAAATATGGTATGCTAACTAGTAATTCTGTAGACACGCCTATGGTAGAAAAGAGTAAACTAGATGAAGATCTACAGGGGACACCAATTGATGCTACACTTTACCGTGGCATGATTGGATTCCTCATGTATCTAACATCTAGTAGACCAGACCTTATTTATGCAGTCTGCTTATGTGCCCGGTATCAGGAAAATCCTACCAAAAAGTACTTAAATGCGGTTAAGAGGATCTTTCGATACCTAAAGGGAACCATTAACATGTGTCTATGGTACTCGAAGGATACCGGTATGTCTATGACAGCATAGGCAAATGCAGATCACGCAGGGTGTCAGGACACTAGACGCAGTACATTAGGAAGTACTTAGTTCTTAGGTGACAAACTTGTTAGCTGGTCGTCGAAGAAGTAAAAGTGCACCGCCATCTCGAGTACAGAGGCTGAATATATTGCCTTATCTGGGTGTTGTGCTCAAATCCTATGGATGCGATCACAACTAACAGATTATGGCTTTCAATTCAATAAGATTCCTCTGTAATGTAACAACAAAAGTGTGATTGTCTTATGCTGTAACAATGTTCAACACTCACGAGCCAAGCACATCGATGTTCGCTACCATTTTATAAAGGAGCAAGTAGAAAATGGAATTATGGAGCTATACTTTGTCCGGACTGAATACCAACTGGCTGACATCTTCACCAAACCCTTGCCAAAAGAAGGATTCAATTTCTTAATCGAAAAGCTCGGGATGAGAAACATGACTCCGGAAACGTTGAAACGTCTGGCAGAGGAAACATACGAGTGATGGTGGTAACTCATATCCTGTATCATATGTACATAAGAAAAACATAAAAACCCAAAAATATTTTACTTTTAATATAAATTTTCAAAAACAAAATTAAAAATTAAAAAATCAGAAAAGTATAAAAATATGTATCTCTGGCATGTCTTTTGAAAATTGATAACATTTACGGCCTTAAAAATGTCATTTAATAATGATACGAGGCTGTAAATGAAGTTCGAGCATAAGTTTAAAAAGCTTTCAAAACATGCCAAAATGGCTTGCTATTATTTCGGATAGCAACCCGGTCATCATCTTAAAGGCAAGTATTTCAAAAAGAAAACTTGACCTCTCAACGGGAATTTATTCTCGGGCATGCTCTACTTAACGACTATGCAAAGGCTTGTTACTACATTGCATCACAACCCGTGCTTCCTATATTCCATAAGTGTACGTGTCAGTGCGCTTATGTGTTAAAATAAGAGAAATCTTATTTTTCATGGTGTTTGGTTTTCTAAATTAAACAATATTTCATCAGAAAATGCTTTTCAAAGACATTTGACCACTCAAACAACGACTACAGCTCTTTAAATAGAAAACGGGTCATTGTTTGAGGGGGAGAAAATGTCAAATATCTTCTTCATAAAATCAGTTTTGTGATAATGGAAAAGGTTTTAAACAATCACGAGTTACCAATTAAAGGGGAGTTAATTAAGTTTAGCTTATGTGAGCCTTAACTGTTATGTGTTTATGCCTTTAGGGAGTATATGTGCAAATATAAGTTTCTAGGTACGCTTATTAAAACATTAGGGATTAAATGTTCCATTTATTAAACATAAAATGCATCTTAGATCTAATAAGAACAAATTGCATAGGATATTATACTTGAGGGGGAAAATGTGTCAAAAACAAAAATTGTTTTATAACATACTTCCCCTCCCGTCACTTTCACACACACACACACTTAAAATATCTTTTTTCCTCCCAACTTCAAACTCGAAATTGCCACTGCTTGTTCTCCATTTCTAGTCGTTTTCTCGCATAAGGTACAACTAAATATATGTTCTACACCTCCTATACAACACATTCCTCAAAGGAATTGAGATTTTATTCACTTTTGAACACGAAAACCCTAAATCTTGAATTAGGGTTTATCAAATCAAAAGTGCGTAAAACTTCAAATTAATTGAGGGGTTTTGTTCGTTCTGATTTGTAGAACACTCATTTAAAATAGTTTTGTGAATGGTTAACTTACAAATGTGTTATGCTCGATTTTGTGTGCGGAAATTTAGGTTTAGGAGAAATGTTGTAAAATGTATGTGGGTTTTGTGTTAACTAGTATGTACATGTATCCTTGAATGTATAGGAGCCTTTAAATCTTATCCTTGTTTTGTTGCTTCTTGAATGAATGAATAAAAATGAAGTTTGTGTTCATTCTTGATGATTCGATGACTAAATGTTGTTCTAAATGATCCTATGTGGTAAAAATCTGAATATGCATGCTATTTGATCAAGACTTGATGTGTAAAAATCACGTCTGTGTCATTGTTGCCTGTGAAGGCGAGTTATCAACTGCATGTGTAAGGCGAGTTAACAACGCCTTCAGAAGGCGAGTTAACAACTCCCTTATGAAGGAGAGTTAACAACACCTTCACGAGGAAAGTTAAAAACCACTTCAGAAGGCGAGTTAACAACACCCTTTAGGAGGCGAGTTAACAACACCCTTTAGGAGGCGAGTTAACAACATGATTAAGGAGGCGAATTAACAACGTAATTATGGAGGAGATTTATCAATCCGATATAGGAGGCGAGTTAACAAACCTACCTAGGAGGCGATTTATCAATTCCTCAATAAGAGGCGATTTAGCAATGGTTTTAAGGAATTTTAAGATTGAATTTTTCTGAAGTCAATTTTCAACTCAAGTTAGGTAGCTAATTAAAATTGGTTAATTAGGCAATCTAATTAAGTTAAGTGTGTTCTATAACAAGGTTCAACAAGGATATCTGAACATGTCTTAGGTTACCTTATTCTCTACAAGTTAGTTTGAATAGGATTCCCAAAAAACACTAATTCAGTTGTCTTAATGCCTTTCACGTTATGCCAAATTAAGTTGCCCTTCGGATGATTAGATCTAATTCAATATTGCTAAATTTCTTAATGAGCCTAATCATTTGAATAATGTCACAACATGGATCAAGCTTAAGTATTCAAAGGGCCTTATATTGTTTCATATATAAAATTGGTTATATATATAAACTGTATTGGTCAAACTCTTAGCAGAAACTTGAATACCACTCAAGCACAACAGAAAGCCCTTGATGATGCTCTTGTTTCCCTTGCTGACCGTCTTGAGTTCAGGAAATGCAACATGAGACTCAAGACTAACATCAAGCCAAAAGAAGCTACATTTCAAGTGGTGTTGGATGCTCTCGCTCTCACTTTATTCTACCGTGCATTCCTGATCACTGCAGATGTTCCTGCTATTTACATGTAAGAATTTTGGGCTACTGTTTCTGTTCATAGGTCATCCACCAGATACATTATTAACAAGAAGAAAGTCTCTCTCGATGTTGATATATTCAGAGACATTCTTTAGTTTTGTCCAAGGTTGCAAAAATCGCTAGGCGCTAGCTAGGTGGTCGGGTACCGCCTAGCGATTAATCAGTTAGGCGGGGATTAATCGGGGATTAATCGGATTGGACTTTTTATATATAAAATTATAAAATTTTAAATATGTATGCCTAATTTTCTCGATTTAGCCGATTTTTGTCCGATTCGGCCGATTTATGCCCGATTTGGCCGATTTTTATTCGATTAATTGATATGTTGACCGATTTTTGACCAAAACGATTAATAAGGCTGATTAGTGAAAATCAAGGCGGTTAATCCCCGCCTAGCACCTAGGCGCCGATTAATCGGCCGCCTAGGCTGATTCTCACTTTCATCAGAGATCTTGGGCACACTTGAGACATAACCTATCTCATTGATGTGAACGTTGACTACTTACATCAACCAAGGAGAGCATTTGCTACCATCATCAACAAGTGCTTAAGTGGTAAAGAAACTGGAATGGACAAGATTCGTCTGTCCCGTGCTCAAATTCTTTGGGGTATGTTCCATAAGAAGAATATTGATTATGTGTATCTACTCTGGGAAGACTTACTATTCCAGATTAAGTACAAAGATGTTAAAAAGACAAAGAAGATGTCATATCTCAGATTCACAAAGATCATCATTGATTACTTCATGTCAAAGGAACTGTTTATTTCAAGGATAAACAAGATGTTTTGGCACACTGCTTGAGATGATACCATGTTTACTTCTATGAGATGTATCTCCAGACATAAAGATACTAAAGTATATGGTACCATTATTCCAACAGAATTAACAAATCAAGCAATGTTGGAATCCAAAGCTTACCAGACATACTATGCTTTTGCTTCTGAAGAGAAGGATCCAAAATCAAAGTATATTCAAAAGAAAGGTGATTCAGACACATCTCCCAAGAAGAAGCCTATTCAAGCTACTAAAGGTACCAGACTCAAGTCAAAAACTAAGGTGGCTAAACTTAACAAGAAGAAGCAACCTGCAAAGAAGACAAAAGCAAAAGGTTTAGCTGTATTATCTGAGGTTGCATTAACTAAAGCTGAACAAATTAAGCTGGCTACCAAGAGAAGCAAGAAAGACTTTCACGTATCACATGCAAGTGGCTCAGGTAATGGAGTTGACACTTAGTCAAAGGTTCATGATAAGCAACAACAAAAGACTTCTGGTACAGATGAAGGAACTAGTACTATACCAGGGGTTCCCGATGTACCTTCATACGAATCTAAAAGTGATAAAGAGTCTTGAGGAGATAGTGAAGACGAAGATGATAATGATGATGATGGTAAGAGTGATGATCATGATGATGACAATGATGATGAAAGAACAGAAACTGACAGTGATGAGATTCCTGATCCAAATTTGACTAATGTAGATCAGACTGAATAAGAAGAAGAAGATGTTGATGACAAAGTTCATACTCCTTCTGACTATGAACTCACTGATGAAGAAAAGCTTAATGACGAAGAAACAATGGATGATGAAGAATATGAAGAGGTTATAAAGGAGCTGTATGGAGATGTGAATGTGAATTTAGGAAATGATGATACTAAGATGACCGATGCTGATCAAGGAGCTTCAGAACAACAAAATGTCTCTCAAGAATCAGGGTTTGAGCAAGAAGAAGAAGACGCTCATGTGACTCTTACTCTGATCCTTGATGCACAGAAGGCCGATGAACCTGTACAAAGCTCTTCTGTCTCCTCCAAATTTACAAGCAAGCTCTTAAATCTTGCGAATCCATCTACAGATGACAATGAGATTGCTTCATTGTTGAAAACCTCTGTTCATCATGCAACTTTAATTCCTGAAATCACATCCGACTTTACTATAACTATTTCCTCGCTAACTCTGTTCTTCAATCTCTTCTACAACAACAAAACACCAAACTTTCACAACAACCACTTCCACAAATCCAATAGTGACTTTGCTAGAAATTCCTAACTTTGCATCCGTATTCAAGTTTTATCAAAGGGTATCCGCATTAGAATATGAAATGTTTGAGTTAAGACAAACAAATCAATTTGCTGAAGCTGTCTCTTCAATTCCAGGAATTGTTGATACGTATCTTGCTTCCAAGATGAAAGAAGCAGTGGATGTGGCTTTTCAACTATAAACAAACAAGCTCAGAGAAGAATCTCAAGCTGAGAATCAAGAATTTCTCAATCAAGTAGACTCGACCATGAAAACAATAATTAAGGATCAAGTTAAAGCTCAAGTCTCCAAGATCATGCCAAAGATTGAGAAGTATGTGACCGAATCTCTAGGAGCTAAAGTATTAGTTATATCAACTAATCAACCTCAGACGGCTTATGCAGTCGCAGCTTCATTGTCAGAATTTGAACTGAAGAAGATTCTCATTGACAAAATAGAGGCTAACAAATCGATAAACAGATCAGACAATCAGAAGAATCTCTACAATGCATTGGTCAAATCATACAACTCTGACAAAGACATCATTATGGTGATGTTGTCTTACTAAAAAGAGGACGAGATGATCAAGACAAGGATAAAGACCCCTCTACTGGATCAGACCGAGGGACGAAAAGAAGGAAATCTTGGTAAGATGATCGAGTACTCCAAGATTGCAAGGTTCTAAGAAAAGAAGTCCTTCAATAGAAACCTCCACAAAGACGCTTCCCATCTCAAATAAGTCCTTCCAGGCAAATCTGCCTTGCAGAGGAGCAAGTCATACTGTTGAGTGTCACGCCTGCGACCAAAAGGGTAGAATAGAAGTATTACAATATGGTTGTGACATCAAAGGCATTTCATATCATAACACAAGCTATAAACAGCGGGAATCGGTTTTAAGTCATCAAATAAATACCAAAGGAAAAATAAGTCAACAAATAAGTCAACACGACTTAAGGTACATAAGTTCTCAAAGGACAGACATATCCAAACGAAATAACTGAAATAACGAATGTCTCGAAAAGAAACAAATCATATATCAAAACTAAGATCTCTAGGGTTAGTCCACACTCAGCACTCATATTCTGAAAGCAACCTCAGCTCCTAGCTTAGATACCTGCCGCAGGAAAAGAAAGTACGGCTCAGTGAACAGATATATATAATTGAACACAAAAGATAACGGAAAACAAAGGATACGATACAAGGTACAAAGGATATCACAAGACATGATCAAAGGAATACAAATATAAGGTAAGACAAATCAGAAGTCAATTCATAGTGTAAGGTAAGATGAATCAGAAAATTGAATCAAGTCTAATTACTAAGCCCAAACAAATCATATCATAGTAACCTTGGTGTAGCGAGCTCCAAATGTGAAAGACGTGGAATGCACCCAAACATCAGTCACCAAATATCCAAATATCATAATGTCATAATCCATCGAATACAAAACAAATCTAGGATGCATCCATACGCCCCTTAAACAAATAATAATCTTCATAATGCGCATATAATATCAAATGGGGGACGGCGTGAGAAATCACTCACTCACACATGAGTCATGCCAAAGGTGCATCAATGACACGGCCATGTTACCTTCATGGCTAGGAAACAAATAGTGGCTTGGTTCTCAAACTGAAGGGTTCAAAGCAAAGTCATATCAAAGTTTATTTCAAAGGAATCATAGTAAAGGTTCAATGCCAAAGGTTCAAATATCAAAGGTAGCATAGCAGGGTTCAAATAGAACATAATAACAGATCATATAAGAGAACCAAGATAAAAGGCTCAGAGCAAATGTAGCAAATCACATAAGTAATCAAAGATAGAGAGGAATATGTCATGAGAAACCTTAACGATAAGGTCAGAATATCTGTACCTTATTCCGAAGCAAAGCAATAACCAAAGAAAACACCACAGGAAATCAAAATCACTCCCTCTTGACCGAACCTAAAGAAATGATGAATTCGAATTACAAACCATTCATTTAAGTTATACTTTCTATTTTTAGTAACTTTCTATTTTTAGTAACTTTCCATTTTTAGTAACTTTCCATTTTTAGTAAGTTTCCAAAATTATTAATATTCATCATTTGAGATTCTATTAAGTATTTTGAATAGTTTAGGGACTTAATATGCCAACCTTACAAGTTTAGGGTTAAATATGATAACTTTCCATATTTTAGGGTTTAATATACAAAATCAACATTTGAGGTTCTATTAAGTATTTTGAATAGTTTAGGGACTTAACATGTCCAGCTTACAATTCAGGTTAAATATGACAACTTTTAAATATTAGGTTTAATATGCAAATCAACATTTTCAAGTAAAAAAGTGTAAATATACAAAAGTTTCACATTTTATTCAGATTATACCTTCATTTTCTGTATTTACAAGTCAAACCCTTATTTTTACATAATATACATATTTAGCCCTTTTGGTGTTACATTAAATTAATTAAACATATATCTTAAATTAATCCATATATTATAAAACAAGCCCTTAGTAGATTCAATTATGACAAAAATCATACTTTTTATACATTAAATACTAACCCAAACATTTTCTTATACTTTTCAGAATTTACAATTTCAGTCCCTCTATTTTAAATAATTAATTTCTAATACTATTATATGAAATAACCATTTTAATCAAAATAATATCAATATGACATTTTATACCCCCCAACTTATTTTATACAGAATATAATAAATATAATAACATGTCTAAAATAGACCCCATAGTTTCAGAAATTACAAAACAAGTCCTTATACTTTTAAATAGCAAATTGGATAACAAATAAATCACAAAACCCTAATTTGATTTTTCCAAACCACAAAAACAATTATTTCCCAATAATTGGCATTAAATTCACTTGGAAAAATTATCAAAAACCTAACCCTAATTTTATTTCTTTCCTTTTTCCTTTAATTTTCTAAAACGGCAACAATGATAAAACCCCAATAATTATTCGAATCCTCTAAATATTTTCAACAATTTACTGAGTTATATGTGATATGAAAAACCTTATAAAAATATAAAATCAATTGTACAAATATTATTTGTGCACGATATCAAAATTAAGTTCTAAAATTAGGGTTCCGAACATGTTTTTAATTTATTATAAAAAAATCAAATAGCCAAGCATGATAAATTTTTCCCATGCATAGAAACGTATAGTATGATGAAAATTGAATAAAAAAATACTTGAAATTCTTGATGATTTAATGAATTATTGAACCGGTGCTTAATTCGAACCCAAAACAAATACCACAATCGAACCAAGCCTTAAACAATCTTCCCACTATTTTTCCCACAATCCTTGACCTTCAAAACACCCTAGAAAAATCGTGCAAGCCTTGGAAAAATTTCTTATGCCGCCTCTTGATTTTATTAGGGTTTCGGTGTTATTGTATTTAGGATTTAACAAATGAAAAGTATAAAAGAAATATACTAAGGAGTTATGCCGAGTCATATGGGCTTTCAAAAGAGATAAAATTAGATTTTAACTTTGCCTAATTATTTTGTATTTATCCCATATTATTTATTTTATTTGTATTATATAAGTAATTAAATATACATATTTCGGCTAAAGTTATATATACAATTATTAATTATTTTTCTTGTATATCATAAGGTATTTTAAATCTTACATAAATTCCATAATTGTCATAAGTTGCATTTTTATAATTTCTAACCTTTAAATGAATTTTATTTAAGCTTTTATGAAATTTTCTTGCATTAGGGGTATTTTGGTAATTTTACACTTGTTGAGATTTTTAGGTTTTACAACTTCTTCCCTCTAAAAAAAAAATTTCTCCTTGAAAATTGAAATGAACCGGAATGAAAACGAAATGAGAACGAAACGAAAACATACCGAACTAGACAAAGAAATGAGGATAACTAGCTCGCATAGACTCTTCGGTCTCCCAGTAGCCTCCACGCTCTGGGTGATTCTTCCAAAGAATCTTCACAAAAGGAATAACATTGTTTCTTCATACTCTCTCTTTCCGATCCAGAGTGGATTCAGGTTCCTCGGACAAACAAATCAGGCTGAATCTATCAAAAGGAATAAGAACAACATGCAATGGATGATAATGGTATCCCCTCAAAAGAGATACATGAAAGACATCGTGAACGTGCGATAACTGCGGAGGAAGCGCCAGACGATACGAAACCTCTCCAATACGTTCCAAAATCTCAAACTGACGCAATAAATCGAGGACTAACTTTCCCTTGACCCAAATGTTTAACTCTCGTGAATGGCGAACCTTCAAAAATACACGATCTCCAACTAAAACTCTAAGTCACGTCATGCTTATCACATAACTCTTCTGTCGCGATCTAGCCTCTTCATTTCTCCTTAGGCAACACACTTCTCATATGTAATCTCGATTATTTCTGGACCTTAATCAACCGTTCACCTACTTCACCCAGCAAATAGGTGCTCGACATTTTCTATCATACAAAGCTCGAAAGTGCTTGCCTTGAGCTAGCAAGCCAACTATTATTGTAGTCAACACCACAAGGCATAAATATTCATCCCAACTACCTGTCCATTCCAAAGCACAAGCCCTCAACATATCTTCCAAAGTCTGAATGGTCCTCTCTGACTGACCATCGGTTGGAGGATGAATGTTACAGAACTTAAACATTCCCCAAGCTTTCTGTAACCTTTCCAAAAACGCGACGTAAACTTCGGATCTCTGTCAGACACACAAAGAAGTCAAGTACCATGCATCTAACGAGTTCCTGTTCGAAAAAATCTCCGGCCAACTTACTAATACCATATTCTTCCGAATGGGTAAAAATGATCAGACATAGTTAGCCGATCAACAACGCACCCAAATCGCATCATGTCTTTCTGAGTATAGCAACAGTAACGAAATAATGAAATCTTATCCCCATTTCCATCAAGAATCTCAACGGCTGTAACAAACCAACTAGCCCTCTGAGTTTAATTTTGACCTGCTGACAAGTCATACAATTGATACAAACGTAGCCACACCTTGCTTCATGCCATTCCAGCCAAAGTACTAGATTCAAATCTCTGACATTGTTTAACCTGGATGAATAGTAAATGGAGAACTATGAGTCTTCCATCATAACCTTCTCCAAAGAGCTATCATTAGGAACACATACCTATCTCAACCACACACACCGTCATCATCAACACTGAACTCAGTATGCTTTACCATCTTCACATGTCTGCACAATACCCACAATTCACCGTCGTCCTTTGTTCTTTGATGCTTCTTATTTGATCTGTAGCATGAGTTAGACTCCTATCTCTACTCGCCCAATATCACCAGAACCTCTTACACATAGCTGTCATCATCCAAACGCTCTAATCACAAAGGATTATTAAACAAAACAAGCTATCATCCCAGATTTTCGACTAATTGCGATCGGCAACCACATTAGCCTTGGGCCCGGAGGTACTAGGATGTTAGTGTCATAAATCTTTCAGAAGTCAACCATCTCTTTTGTCTCATGTTAAGTTCTCAGCGAGTAAAAAATAATTTGAGACTCTTATGATCAGTAAATATATCACAAGCTTCACCATACAAATAGTGTCTCCAAGATCTTCATGCAAAAACCACCGCAACTAGTTCAAATCAAGGGTTGTATAATTTAACTTCATAAGGCTTTTGCTGCTTGAAGCGAAGGCGGATCACTTCCCATGTATTCATCAAAACACACCCAAACCTTTCTTCGATGCATCACTGTATATCTGAAAACCACCGGAACCTGATGGAAGAGTCAATATCGGAGCAGACACCAATCTCTGTTTCAATTCCTCAAAACTCTCCTGACGCTCATCCGTCCACACAAACTTCCACCCGTTCACATCAGCTGGGTAAAGGTAAAGCTAATCGGGGAGAAACCCTCAACAAAACGTCGTAATAACCAGCAATCCCCAGAAAACTCCACCTCCGTCACCGTAGTAGGTCTCTCATTTGTGATAGCACAAACCTTTGATGGATCCATAATGATGCCGACTGCAGATACAATATGACCTAGGAAAGCGACTTGCTGTAACCAGAACTTGCACTTTGAAAATTTCGCATACAACTTCTTTTGTCTAAGAATCTCCAACACAATCCGTAGATGTCGCTCATGCTCTTCTTCAGACTTGGAGTAAACGAGGATGTCATCGATGAAAACAATAACGAACTTATCAAGGAACTCGTAGAAATACGGTTCATCAAATCCATAAACCACGCAGGACATAGTCAGACCTAAGGGCATAACCAAGAATTCGTAGTGGCCATAACGCGTACGAAAAGCAGTCTTAGAAATAGTCCTGCCTCTCTCACACAAGCTGGTGATAACAAGATCACAATCAATCTTAGTAAAAATACAGGCCCCTTGCAGTTGGTCACACAAATTCGTCGATTCGGCGAAGAGGATAGCGGTTACGAATCGTAATACGGTGAGTTCGCGGTAATCAATACACAAACGCATGCTCCCATCCTTCTTCTTAACAAATAAGACCGGTGCACCCCAAGGCGAAACAATGGGTCTAATAAAGCCATTCTCCAACATCTCTTGTAACTGCTCCTTTAACTCCTTCAATTCAACAGGGCCAATCGATCGAACGCTTTTGAGATAGGTTCAGCACCGAGAATTAACTAAATGCCAAATTCAATCTCTCTAGCCGGAGGAAGTCCAGGAAGTTCATCGGGAAAAACATCAGCGAATTCACAAACAACAAAAAGATTTTCAATATTAGGACACTCCAAAGATGTGTCCATAACAGAAGCCAGAAAACCTTGGCACCCATGAGAAATCAAGGTACGTGCCTTCATAGCGGAAATAAGCTTAACGGACTTAAGCGGTGAGGAACCATAATAAACAAATTCAGGTTGGCGAACGTTACCAAAGATCAACAGCACACACACACAAAGTCAGTCAATTGTAGCTTGATGAGAAGCCAACCAATCCATGCCAAAATACATCAAAGTCGAGCATATGATAGGAAGTAAATTGTCAGGACGAATCCGAACATCAAAATGTATAGGCATTAACTATATATCAATGGCCTCGAAGTTTAGGAAACATCATCATCCGAGTTTCTACGGGTAGTCACCATCTGAACGATCGAGAAAACGATTAGCAACAAAAACAAGATAGGTTACGATGAGAGTTCCTCAAAAAAAGAAAGGAACCTAAATAGTCTACCCAATCCTCACAGGTCAGAGCCTAAGCTCTAAGGTCATAAGACCTCGTCATGATTAACCTGGCAGCTCTGATACCATAAATTGTAACGCCCCGACCCAAAAGGGTAGAAGTATTACAAATATGGTGTGACATCAAAGCATACATAATCATCACACCAAGCGCATAAAACAGCGAAGTTATCGAAATAAATAAACCAAAAGGAAAATAAGTCAACATGACTTAAGGTACATAAGTTCTTAAGGACAGACATATCCAACCGAAATAACTGAAATAACGAATGTCTTGAAAAGAAACAATTCATATATCAAAACTAAGATCGCTAGTAAGGCCACACACAGTCACTCATATCCCGATAACAAACCCCCAGCCCCACTTAGATACATGCCGCAGGAAAAAAAGTGCGGCTGAGCTTACAAAGCCCAGTGAACAATATATAAATCGAACGAATATATAACGGAAAATCAGATACGATACAAGGTGTCAAAGGATATCACAAGACATGATCAAAGGAATACAAATATAAGGTAAGACAAATCATAAGATCAAATTATAGTGTAAGGTAAGATGAATCGAAAATCGAATCAAGTCCAATTACCAAGCCCAAACAAATCATATCATAGTAACCATGGAGTCATGAGCTCCAAATTGTGAAAGACGTGGAATGCACCCAAACATTAGTCACCAAATATACATATATCATAATGTCATAATCCATCGAATAACAAAACCAAATCTAGGATTCCTCAACGCCCCTTAAACAATAATAATCTTCAAAATGCGCATATAATATCAAATGGGGGACGTGTGCAAAATCACTCACCACACATGATTCATGCCAAAGGTGCATCAATGACACAGCATGTAACCCTTCATGGCTAGAAACAGAATAGTGGCTTGGTTACTCAAACTGAATGCTCAAGCAAAGTCATATCAAAGTTCATTTCAAAGGAATCATAGTAAAGGTTCAATGCCAAAGGTTCAAATATCAAAGGTTCAAATATCAAAGGTAGCATAGCAGGGTTCAAATAGAACATAATAACAGATCATATAAGAGAACCAAGATAAAAGGCTCAGAGCAAATGTAGCAAATCACATAAGTAATCAAAGATAGAGAGGAATATGTCATGAGAAACCTTAACGATAAGGTCAGAATATCTGTACGAATAACGAAACAAACGAAAGTACTACTTAATCGTAGTAATAGTAAAGTCGAGTAGGTGTCAAGAATATCCGTACCTTATTCCGAAGCAAAGCAATAATCAAAGAAAACACCACAGGAAATCACAATCACTCCCTCTTGACCGAACCTAAAGAAATGATAAATTCGAATTACAAACCATTCATTAATTATACTATTCCATCTTTAGTAACATCGGCATTTTATAACTTCCATTTTAGCTAATTACCATTTTTAGTAACTTTCCATTTTTAGTAACTTTCCATTTTTAGTAAGTTTCCATTTTTAGTAATATTCATCATTTGAGGTTCTATTAAGTACTTTGAATAGTTTAGGGACTTAACATGTCAACCTTACAAGTTCAGGGTTAAATATGACAACTTTTTATATTTTAGGGTTTAATATGCAAAATCAACAATTTTCAAGGTAAAAGGTAAATATCAAAGTTTCACGATTTTTATTCAGATTTATCTTCCATTTTCTGTATTACAAGTCCAAACCCTTAAAAATATTATTTTATATACATAATTTACATATTTAGCCCTTTTAGTTTAATTAATTAATTAAACATAATGCTTTAATTATCCAAAATTAACAAAACAAGGCCATTAAGATTCAATTATGACAAAATCATACTTTATACATTAAATACTAACCAAACCTTATACTTTTCAGAATTTACAATTTCAGTCCCTCTATTTTAATTAATTACTTTCTAATTACTTATTATATGTAATTAACCATTTTTAATCCAAAATAATATCAATATTAGCATTTTATCCCCCAACTTTATTTCCACGATGAATATAAAAAATATAATACATGTCCTAAAATAGACCCCAATAAGTTTTTAGAATTACATAAAACAAGTCCTTATACTTTTAAATAGCAAATCGGATAACAAATAAATCACTAAAACCCTAATTAAATTTTTCCCAATCACAAACATAATTATTTCCCAATCATTGGCATTAAATTCACCTGGAAAAATTATCAAAACCCTAACCCTAATTTTATTTCTTTCCTTTTTCCATTAATTCGAATCGTCAAACAAAAAAAAAATGATAAATCTCCAATAATAATTCGAATCCTTCCTAAATTTTTCCAACAATTTATCTGAGTTATATGTGATATGAAAAACCTTAGAAAAATATAAAATCAATTGTACAAATATTAATTGTGAGCCGATTTTTCATAATAGCTAAAAATTAGGGTTTCGACATGTTTTAATTATGAAAATCAAAATAACCATGCATGATAATTTTTCTCTGCATAGAGAACAATTAATATGATATAAAAATGAGATACAAAAATACTTTGATGATTCCTTGATGAAATTAAATGAAATATTGAACCCGGTTGCTTAATTCGAACCTAAAACAATACCAATCGAACCAAGACCTTAAACAATCTCCACTATTTTCCCACAATCCTGACCTTCAAAAACCCTAGAAAATCGTGCACGCCTAGAAAAATTTATTAAGCCGCCTCATGATTTATTATTAGAGTGGAATCGGTGTAATGTTTTAAGAATTACAAAGTGAAATGTATAATAAAAATATAACTAGGAGATATGACCGAGTCATATTTGGCTTTCAAAAAGAGAAAAAATCAGATTTTAACTTTGCCTAATGTATTTTGTATTAAATTCCGAGATTTTTATTTATTTAATTTTTATATATAAGTAATTAAATATAGCATATTTCAGCTAAAGTTTATATATAACAATACTTATTTATTTTGCCTTGTATATCATAAGTATTTTAGAATCTTACATAAATTCCCAAATTGACATAATTGCATTTTTAATAATTTCTAACCTTTAAATGAATTTTATTTAAGCTTTTATGAAATTTTCTTGCATTAGGGGTATTTTGGTAATTTTACACTTGTTGAGATTTTTAGGTTTTACAAAAACCTTGGATCAAATTCTTGTTCTCCTTGTTCTTAAGAATGGAAGTCGACTCAAAAGGGATATGGGGGCTAAATGAGTTGGTTTTTTTAGCTTATGTATCCCTTATCTAACTAACTAGAATCATAATCCTAGTCAAACTCCTAAGATAAGGCCCAAAATCTCTTTTATTTTCTTTTTTCCTTTCTTGGGCCGATTTCTACATATACATATATATATTTTTTTATTTTTATTATTATTATTATTTACATAATTATCTTCATTACCTTAAGTTTTCATAAAAACCTAAGCTAATTTGGGTAAACCTTTTTACATAAACGCTACTTACTGAACTTTCTAAAAATAACTTTTCATTTCACATTTCACTTTTTATATTTAGAAAGTCTTCTATAAATATCTAAATTTCACTCACTTCACTTATTTCCAACATGACACGTTTCTCATAAACGCTTAACACAAAATTATCCAACTGTTGGCGTAACATTGCATGTAATACGCCATTTCTTTCCATTATCACTATACGTGAACAAATAGAATACTCATCACCAAACACAAACGCACTCAAAGTGAGATGACCATTCACCTCAAAATGATATCATACACCTATTTAAACCACTTAGCACACATATATAACACATAGCACACAAGAAATCACACAAAATGAACCCTTAGCCATTTCTAAAGGTATCACTAACCTGATTAAATCACAGATGTCACAGTATCCCCTTCTTGAGGAAATCTCATCCTGAGATTTAACTAGAAGGCTCAACAACTCAGTCCACGAACAATTATGGATACTTAATCCTCATCTGGTCTTCGTGTTCCCAAGTAAACTCAGGACCACATTTTGAATTCCACCTAACTTTCACAAGCGCTAATTTCCTACGTTTTAACTTCTTAATTTCTCGATCCATAATTTCTACAGGTTCCTCGATAAAACAAAGTGTCTTGTCGACCTTGATCTCATCCAATGGCACATGCAAATTAGCATCTGCCAGACACTTCTTCATATTTAACACATGAAAGGTGTCATGCACGCTATTCAACTCCTCAAGTAACCTCAACCTATAAGCTGCAAGGACAATCAATTCAAGGATCTCAAAAGGTCCTACATATCTCGGTTCTAAATTACCCTTCTTTCCAAAATGCACTACGCCCTTCCAAGGCATCACCTTTAACAATACACGATCTCCCACCTTAAAATCTAATAGCTTACACCTATAATCAACATAGCTCTTTTGACGATCTCTTGCCTCTTTGGGCTTTTCCTTTACCAACACTACCTTATCAGTCGTTTATTGTACTAACTCAAGTCCAGTCAAACTACTCTCTCCAATCTATGCCTATAGAACAGGCGACCTACATTTGCTTCTATACAAAGCTTCAAATGGAGCACACCAAATGCTCAAATGATAACTACCACAAAAT
>BQNB010030016.1:0-55269 GCA_026074375.1 Tanacetum coccineum
GTATTAAACTTAGTACTGTTAGTGAACAACTTAGTACTGGCAGTGAACAAGTTAGTACTGTTGGTGCTAAGAAGTCTACTACTTCTCATATGTTCTTTTGGAATGGCCATCAACAAGATATTCTTAACTTTCCTCTCTTTTTCAATAGCTTGAATTTCTGCAGCAGTTACTGGTGAAAGTACTCAAACAATACCATCCTTTCCAGTTGAAATTCTTTTCTTGGAGTTTCCATTCTGAATTACCTTCCATACCTCATTGTCAATGTACTTAAGGTAATGCTCCATCTCCATAGCCCATATATCATACTCCTCTTTCTTCAGAATTGGGAGTTTGATATTTGAGATAGCATTTGTTTAAGGAATCACCTGTTGTTGTTGTTTAGGTGCATTACCAGTATCTGATGTATCTTCATGGTTTGATTCTTCATCATCACTGAGATGTTGTGAGAAATCATCATTAGCAGGTTGAGACATATTGTAAAGAATCGTAGGAGAGTTTAGTTTGTGGTTCTAGTAATTCTTCTTTCTCAGAGTCCCTCTAAAGGCTCTGATACCACTTGTAGGTCCTTGGTATAGGATCTGATTAGCCTTTTGTATAAGACAATAGATAACTTGGATAAATCCAAATCAACTATATGAGAGACACTGACTATGAGTATCAAGTGTTAATGCGGAATCTTAACACAAGAATTAAGAAGAACAATAAAACTAATTTGCTATTGATTTCTATTAAGCTCTAATGCTTCTATTGATATTTCAATCACGTACATAACATTGTGCCTTAGGGTTCCTTTTATACACCAAGGAAACCCTAATGGGCTTTACAAACGTGTGAAAGGATAATACATATCCTTTCCTAAGATATCTCCTAAGATATCTCTAAGATAACTATTACTATTCTGTTACATAAACAGACTTAACTATGAACAGACTTAACTAAACATGACCAGTACTAACTCTAGTACTGCTACTCTACCAGTACTAACTTTAGTACTGCCAGACTTAACTTAGTACTGCCAGTATTAACTTAGTACTGCCAGAACTAACTATTACTACCAGACTTAACTGTTATACTACCAGTATTAAGTCTTTTACAATCTATTTCCCAACAATCACTATCCTTTTTGCATCTAATTTCATAGATACACAACATCAAACATAACTCGAATCCACATTTTTTTCATTTTCGAGTACATGAGTCTTACTCAAAGATCAAACCTTTTACAAACCCACTTGTAATTAATCCATTTCAGTCAATCTTCATTAACCGATCAATACAAAGAACCTTTCTATATGCTAATAGCAACAAGATGAAGAAGAAGAAGGCGTCTTCAAGATCCTTGAGTGGTCTCGGGTAGGTGTGTTTTTGGTTATAAACGAAACAAAGAACAAATTATAACAGATTTGTTATAAAATTTGTCTTTAATTTCGTATATAGTAAGGAGAGCCCTTGGTTTAGTCATGGGACTAAACAAGGTAAGTGTTTTGTTCTTGATGATTATGTTATGATGACTTGTTTGTATGTGTATGTGGTTAATGTATGGTATGTAAATGAATGTGTGAATGGATAAGTATTTAGGTATGTTGTATATGTATGCATTGATTATGTCATGCATGATGATATATTATATGCGGGTTACTTACTAAGCGTAATGCTTACGGTTTAGATGTTTAACATTTTGTAGGATCAAGCGAAGAAGGTAGTGCGTGGATTAAGGCAAAGGTGTGGAAGTACTTGTCGATATTAGACAATTAATTAAGGTACATGCCGAGCTTTTGGATCAAGGTTGAACCCCAAGGAGTCCTAATGGTTTGTAAATGTAAAGGTCAAGTGTCAAGACTTTTGATTGGATTTTTATATATGAATGTAAGTAAGTGGGTCAAAATAGTGAATGTAAGCGGGTCAAATCGAGGCGTTTGGTAACCCTCGTAAGGTACACGTTTTCGAGTCATTAGATTACAAACGATTATGGAAATAATGTATTATGACGTTTAAATGAATTCTGGAAAGTTTTGTTTATTTTTAAGTTCGAGAAGTTAGTTTTCCGTACCAAAATGTCCCAAAACAAGTTTTGGGTTTCCAGCAGCAGGGAGCCGCCCGGCTAGCCCTCCAGGCGCCCGGCTGGTTGGTCCTGCAGTTTTCGGATTTTTGTTTTCGCCGTAAAAGGCAAACCGTAAGGAGTTAAAACGAGTTTCTTATATCGTTGAAAAGCTTATGAAGTTTATTTTATGATAATGAAACTTTCAACAGTCTAATTGTAATTTATTTTATAAAATATATCAAGGAATGACACAAAGGTCATTCCTGGTCAAGCGTTTGAGTAAAGTTTTCAATTTTCGGTCAAATTTTGAGTCTAAAAAGGGGTGTTTCAACTTGGTATCAAAGCTTCGGTCTAAGATAAGTAGGTTTCCACTATAGGTAGTGCGAAAAGTATGTTCCTTAATTTTAAGGTAGATTAAGTGCTTGCGGCAAATAGAATGATGATGATTAGATATAGAATGATTATTAAATGTGATATATGTTATTTTACCATAGACCTAAAGGATTGTGAATGCGGCTAATAATGTGAAACACTTATTGGAGAAGTGTTAAGTATAGAAGTATATGTCTATATGATATAAAGTCTATGGTAAGTTATTTAAATATAGAGATGTAAGATGTATATGATGCTATGAATTAAAGAAATTCTTGAGTTAAAATAAATGCATAGAATTGCATTTTAACAAGTAATGATGAAAGCATGTAAGTGAGAGCTAAGTATTGTGAAAATGTTCGAATTATGAAAAAGATTGCTTAATGAAGAATTATTCTATGGAGAGTAAGAGCTTATATGAATTACTAATAAAGGAATGAAGTATGATAAGTTATAATGTAGAAAACATAACAAGGTATAATGTGAAGGTATGATGTGATTAAGTATGAGACGTATATGAGTCACAAAGAATGAATGCAATTACGTTGATATATGATAAATAAAATGGATAGACAAGTGTACCTTAAGGTAAACTAAATGAATGGATAATGTTGAAGAAGAATTACGCTAAAATCATAAATGATGCTAAATACTTTAAGTGAATGATAAAGAATGACTTGAGTCATGTAAAAAATTAAAGAGGTGTATTTGATGAATAATGTAAAGTAAATGAGCATATTATAAGAATAATCTATGTAAGGTTTATATGCGGAAAAGTTAAGAGAACTAAAATAATGCTTTGGAATAGAAAATTGAATAAGTTGTCAACTTGGGGTTGACAAGAGAATGATAAATGAAATGTGAAAATATATACGTATATGTAATACATGAGAATGACAAGTATCAATTGGATCTTGTATAACATAAAAAAAGATGGATGAAGTGTGAGCTAAAATTGTGTAAGGCAATAAAAATAGAAATGAAGAGTATATGATTAGAAAGGTATGCAGATGTGTAAAAGAGTAAAGAATAATAAATTAAATATAATTTGGATCCAATGCTCGGTAAAGGTTGGTGATACCACAAGGGTATCGGTAATAGGCAAATCCCTACGGGGAGAAAGCAAGACGATGAAATGTAAAGACCAATGAAAGGTTGGTGATACCACAAGGTTATCGGTAATGGGCAAATTATTACGAGAAGAAAGCCAAGTTTTCTTCGGGAAAAGGTAAGGAGATTGGATAAGATTATAAAAGATGATATCAAAAGTAAATGAGATAGTAATATGCGATGAATGGAAAGTAATAAAGACTTAAGAAAGTTTGAGTGTTATGTTAGAAGTATGTAAGTATGATGATTCATAATCTCCTTATTTAAATGGATTGGGACGCCTCTTCATTTAAATAAAGAAATTGTGAATCACCAAACCATAAGTTGACTCCTTATTTGCATTGATTGGGACGCTTCTCAATGTAAATAAAGAAGTATGGACGAGTGGGCTTATGTGTTCTCGGCATAACATGAGAGGAATTAAGGAAGTAGAAAATGGAAGCCTAAATTAGCTAGATATCGTAGGCAATAAGATGGGTGAAATAAGAGTTAGAATGCGACCTTTAGTAGAGACTTTAGAGAGAAAGCTAAATTTTTAGATGTTTGGAGTATAGGTGGAAGGATATAAGTTAAAATTGATGTTATAATATGCCTTGTGGCATGGAGTAATGATTATGGTGGTCGCTAAGTATTATTAGCACCCTAATAAAAATGTGGAATGTATAAGACAAAGTATTGAAATATTCCAAGTGACATTTAGTCCTTGATGAATATTTAGTAAAAAGAAGTAACGAAAGTAAAGTTTTATAATAGAAATGATAAAAAGAATGTCAACATGGTTATGGCAAATAAGAAAGTATGTACGATAAGTCAAGATAACGCAAATTCTCAAGTGACATGTAAAAATTGATAAAAAATTTAGAAAAGAAATGAATGGAAACGTAATGATATAGAGAAAAAGTTATTAAAATGATGGAATCAAAAAGGATAAATGACACCTAAATGATGCTTGTCATAAGAAAAGTGTAAATGAACTAGAAATGAACGTGAAGTAGAACGGGTTAAGGATAATTAGAGGTATAATGGAATGGCTAGAGTTGCAAAACCACGTAGGTCGATGCAACTAGTTAAGTATATGCTAAAAATGCTAAGATGAAATGTGGGGTCAATGTGGTTTAGAATAGACGAAGATATTTTAGGGACGAAATCTAAATAAAGGGATAAATTTGTAACACCCCAAAACTGGGTTTTAGGTATTTTATCACGAGAATGCCATTGGAATAGTTTGACTAAGACTTTTATAAGTTTGAAAATGTTATGTGATTGGTTAGTCAAACCCCGATAGTCAACTATAAGTCAATATGTTATGAAAATGTGTTTAGAAAGATTAATGTGTCACATTTATAAAAGAATATAACTTGAAGGGCTAAAGTCGTTAAGTGATATTAAGTCATATAAGTTAATGTGGTTAAATATGGAATAAAGGAACTTAAGGGACTTAGGTTGCCAAATGGCCAAATTTGTACCTAATAAATATCTAGAAATTCTCAGGTTTCTAAATAATTCTAAAATTCTTTTGTGTATGTGAGAAGTGTCGAGCCAAGCTAGGAGGAGGGAAAAACCATAGAGACTTGATGATTAATTCATGAAAGGATTTATGTTCCATGGCAAGAGATAAGTCACTATCAATGATTCTACAAAGTAACTAATCCTTTAATTAAGTTAGTTGATGAATTATAAGTTAAGGTTCTTAAGGAAAATTGAGAGTTTTGGGTAATTAATGTATAAAACCTATATTGAGGTGTTTGTGATTATGAGTTAAGGTAAAGTAATGAAATAAGATCAAATTAGTGATTTTGGGTTGTGATCATAGCATGATCATACAATAATTAAAAGGGAATTTGGTTATTATTATAGGTAAATTAGACACCTTGGTTATTATATAAATTATATGTGTTGATGTGTTGTGATAATGATGGCATTAGGAGGGCAAATTGGATGATGATGGTGGTGGATCAATGGTATACTTAGTTTGGAATTGAGGCAAGTAACCATGCTATAATATGTTGTGGTATATGAATAATTATTGTATTTATGTGTATGTATTATTATATGTTTAAGGAGTATGAATTAGGAGATTAGAATGGATGTGGAAGTTAGGCTTGATAAGCTCTAGTAAGGAGAGCCCTTGGTTTAGTCATGGGACTAAACAAGGTAAGTGTTTTGTTCTTGATGATTATGTTATGATGACTTATTTGTATGTGTGTGTGGTTAATGTATGGTATGTAAATGAATATATGAATGGATAAGTATTTAGGTATGTTGTATATGTATACATAGATTATGTCATGTATGATGATATATTGTATGTGGGTTACTTACTAAGCATACTGCTTACGGTTTAGATGTTTAACGTTTTGTAGGATCAAGCGATGAAGGTAATGTGTGGATTAAGGCATAGGTGTGGAAGTACTTGTCGATATTATACAAGTAATTAAGGTACATGCCGAGCTTTTGAATCAAGGTTGAACCCCCAAGTAGTCCTAATGGTTTGTAAATGTAAAGGTCAAGTGTCAAGTCTTTTGGTTGGAGGGTATATGAATGTAAGTAAGTGGGTCAAAATAGTAAAAGTAAGCGGGTCAAACCGAGGCATTTGGTAACCCCCGTAAGGTACACGTTTTCGGGTCTTTTGATTACAAACGATTATGGAAATAATGTATTATGATGTTTAAATGAATTCTGGAAAGTTTTGTTCATTTTCAAGTTCGGGAAGTTAGTTTTCCGTACAAAAATGTCCAAAAATAAGTTTTGGGTTTCCAGCAGCAGGAAGCCGCCTGACTGGGCTCTCCAGCCGCCCGGTTGGCTGGTCCTGTTGTTTTTAGATTTTTGTTTTCGCCGTAAAATGGAAACTGTAAGGAGTTAGAACGAGTTTCTTATATCGTTGGAAAGCTTATGAAGTCTATTTTATGATAATAAAACTTTAAAGGGTCTAATTGTAATGTATTTTAAAAAATATATTAAGGAATGACACAAGGTCATTCCCGGTTAAGCGTTTGAGTAAAGTTTTCAATTTTGGGTCAAATTTTGAGTTTGAAAAGGGGTGTTTCATATTCCTACCTTTGAAATGGCACGTAACATACTACTCTTGAAAGAGTCATCGTTTGATGATGATTCCGGCGCTACCACTAATTTTGAAAGTAGCTCGTCCTCTCCTACCATTCTCATGGCATCAAATTCATCTACCAACAAAGGTATTCGAACAAGTCATCTTCTCTTTCCTAAGTATTTAATCATTTTAGTAGGGGAACATGTGAGTTTGGTGATCGGTGTAAGTTTATTCATGATCATCGGAATAGGTCGGGGCTCAAAGGTCGAAATCAAGGGACAGTTAACAATACTTGAGTGTCTGCTTCCAATCAGTACACCCCAATTCAATCGATTGGGCTCAACATGGCTCAAATCCACCTCGCATGGTTCAATTTTATTCCCAGCCCATAAACAGTCCAAGACCGGCCCAATATGGTTTTGTTAACCAAGATCCAGCCCAATAGATGGCCCCTACACCTCTCGTAGCCCAACAAATGACACCACAAGGTTATGTTACTTCGACATATCCACAACAACATCAAGGTATTCTTGGTCCCACTCTGACTCACTACGGATATCAGGCCACTACTATACCTAGTGCATTTAGCACTATGACGCTTCAAGACCCAACTTGGAACATGGACACAGATGCTACTTCTCAGTTAAATTCTAATGCTCGTAATTTAAGTACCATTTTTAATAAACGTTTATTCCCATCTATACATGTTGGTGACGGTAATTCTATTCTCGTGACTAACACTGGTCATAGCATTATTCCAACTCTCCATTGCCCCTTACATCTACATAATGTTCTTGTCACTTCTAACATCATTAAAAACCTTATTTTCGTTCGTCAATTTACCAGAGACAATAATTGCACCATCGAATTTGACGCATTTGGTTTTCTTGTGAAGGATTTCTTAACTCGTGATACGTTGTATTTATACACATAAAATATATAATACAATCCAAAAGAGCAATTAAGAACTTTCCTAAAGTCTCCCTTAAGAAAAGCTCACTCTAAAAGATATATATATATATATATATATATATATATATATATATATATATATATATATAATTATTATTTCATATATATAGATAATAATATAATATAAATATAATACGTATATTAACCGGAGAGAATAATCACCGGACGTTTCCCCCCAAACGACTTGTGAAATTGAAACCACGCTTTAGCTTGGATTATGATTTGAATGAGAGAAAAGAAATTTTTGATTATCTATAACTAAAAATTAAAAACACAATTAAAATAAGCAACTAAAAAGCAATTAATGAACTAGGATAATTAACGGGAACAAATAAAATGCGACAAATAAGCAAATATACTAAAATTAACTCCTAAAAATGCAAACTAAATTTCTAAACCTAAAATAGGACAAAAGAAAATTTTAGGAAAAAGAAAAATATTTTTTTGATTATTTTTGAATTTATTATGAATTAAAAACTATTTTAATCTAATTAAATCCTAAAAAATAGCAAATTAAGTCCTAAAAATTGAGAAAAATGATTTTTAAACTTAGAAAAATCTAAAATAACATAAAAACTCAGAAAACTATTTTTAACTATTTTTAAAATTAAAATCCTATTTTTAAAATTAAAAATAAAAGCTTAAAAATGAAAATTAAAATCTAAAAAAGGTGAAAAATGATTTTTCTGAATGGAAACCTAAAAGTATTTATTCTAAAGCTAAAAACTATTTTTTGTATTTTTTTAAAACTTTTTTCTATTTTTTATGATTTTTCGAAAATTAAAACTTTAAAAAAATGATTAAAAATAATCTACTTAATGAAAAATTCTCAAAACTTCAGGGAAAATCTAAAAAGCAACAAAGATCAAAGGAAAATTAAAAAGAAAGTCCTAGCTTAAAGAATAAGCTCTAAATAAGCTTGTATAAGCCACAACTTATAATAAAAAAAAGAAAGAAAAATGACTTTATCTATTAAATGAGATGGAAAGAAAATGAATTGTCCTACTAGTCTAATGGTTAAGGCGTAGGGTTTGTGTGTGTGAGGTCCTTGGTTTGAATCTGGCTAACCCCCTTTTTGCACTTTTTTTTATATTTTTCAAAAACAAAAGCTGAATTTTGAAAATGACACTTTTTAAAGCATTTTTAATAAAGCAAGTATAAGCTCAAACCTAGAAATAAGAACTCTAAGAGCTTATAAAAGCTGATGTCTCAGTAAGAAGCCTTTTGAAGGCTCAAAAACTTAATTTAACTAAAAAGCTTGCACACTCTTTATTTTAAGCTTATTTTTCAAACCAAAAGCTGTTCTAGAATCCTAATGATGTGCATAAGCTAAAAATGATACGATACTATGACTAAAAATACTTAAGGCTTACTAAAACCAAAGATCAAAACAGCTAACTCAGAACTAGACACTTAAAACTCAAAATCTAAATAAGCCAATAAGCTCAATAAGCTGAGACAGAGGCTGAGCTTATGAGAACTTAACAATTACCTACTAAGCCTAATGAATCCAAGATTATTAAATAACTACTATAAGCTAAGTTCCATAATAAAATCTTAAACTAAGTTACAACTAATTTTTGGACTTTTTTTTGAATTTGATGAACTTTAATGCTAAATTAATCTGACAAGTTAAGCTAGAATTGAGAAAACAAGTACTAATCTATACTAACCTATATGTAATCTATAAGCCTATTGATTCTTGAAAGCTAAAAACTATTTAATCTATCCTAAATTTGATTAAAAGATAAGCAATATTAACTGCTATAATCCTGCCTTTGGATGCTTAAAACACTAAATGGCAAAAACAACATCAGGAGAAACTCAAGTGCCAAACCAAACATTAGACACACTCATTTTTTGAGTGTGTCTAAACTAAGACAAATGAATTCCAAGCCTTAGAATGCTTGGATTAAATTTTCATAAGCAAAGAAAAAAGGGAAAAAGACCCCTGGTGCATGAACAAAAAGCATTTTGGACTCAAATGCTTAAAAGTATAGCGAATTCTACTTTAGTATTATGTTATAAATTTAAATAAATGCAACAGTTTTTAGAGTTAATCAAGTAAGTTGCAGTATACGATGTCTTATAGCCCCCTAACACCACCAACTGAAAGCAAAATCAGGACCTAAGTGCGCCCCCCGAATATCTACAAATACATCTACACCCTACCCCTAACACCAGAAACACCCCACCAACACCCCCCCAAAAAACCCCCCAACACACCCCTGCTAACTCAACAGTCAACCGATGATTTAAAAAACCAAAATTAAATTGTCCAAATTGAGTCCTTCAATCTTATTCCAACACTCCTTTAAATTGTGACAGATTTGATTAAGCTTATGATTTGAAAATTCATTACACAAAACCTTAAAACCAGATTACTAGAAGTTTATAACAAGCTTAAGAAACACCAATTAACAACCTATTTTAGCTAGAACTTAAGATCTAAGAGCTACACTACTATTTTTGGTTTTTAATGATATTAAGACAGAATTGAAGTAAACTTATGATCTTCACTATATTAACTAAAAACAGATTAAAAGATGTAACTAATAAGCAAAAAGAGATGATATAAGATTGAAATAAGCAAGTAGATATGCAGTTTTAAGCAACTAGTAAACAACTAAGCTAATTTAAGCTAGAAAATTAAAACAAGTATAGTAAATAGGAAACTTACAAAGAGCTTCAGCTTAACAGAAGCTTATAGGCTCTTAGAGCTTATCTACAGCTCTGGCTTATCATAAGCCAGTTAAGTCCTTGGGAGCTCTTCCATTATAAGCTCCCTTTCCAAAGCTTATAAGTCCAAAGTCAAGGTAATTAAGACTGATTTTTAGATTTTAGTATTTTTAAGGCTTATTTAAGCTCAATCACTAGCTTAGAGACTAGTGAGAGCTGAAATTGAGCTTAATGAGAGCTTATGAGTCATAACACTAACACTTGAAATAATTGATAACTTATCATAATTGTTTAATGGAAAAACTTAATTTCATTAATCTTAAAAGCTTCTTTACATTACTGAAATGAAAATTACAATGGCTGAAAATTAAACTAAATGCTTAAGCTAAAATTAGAAAATTAAAAAGGTAAAAAGTTAAAATTCTAAGAGATCCCCTGTGTGTGTGATAGTGTGTGCTATATATAGCCTTATAGAGAACCTTCTAGGCACTTGCTTGCATCCCACGCTCCTTTTAATCATGATCGTACAATCACACAATGATTGGAGAGTAATCCTGAGCCGTTAGATCAAGTGATAACTCACATGGATTGCCAGCGTGGCATCCGTGTGGTTTACTTGATTGTGCTTGTTTTGAGAGTGCATCCAGTGCAAATTACTCTTTCCTCTTGTGTTTCTCTCATGCCACGGGGAATTCCTTGCTATCTTGACCAATAAGAGCCCTTGAAGTGACTAATTTGTCCCTGCCATCATGTTCTTGATCACTTGAATAGTCTAAATCACCCTTCAATTAAGAAAAACCCCTTGATTTGACTGTGTGGTGAAAGGTAGGGGATGATGAACAGTAGAAATGATTTTGGCGCCTTTTTTTCATTTTTTAACTAAAACGGGTAAATGAGGGTGTTAGTTTGGGATTTTGGCAGGATTGACCCTTGTCTTTGTTTAATAAAAGTCATAGTGTTAAATGACTTTCATTTTTGGCAACTTGGGTCCCTGGAGTTATATAAAAGGGTAATGGGCTTTTAGGTTTTGGGCTTTTTTTTGTTTTGGGCTTTGGATCCGGGTATGGTTTTAAGGGTTTTAGCCCATTTATGCTTAGGGACTATTTGTGTAACTTTAGGAAAACTTGAGGGACTGAAATGGTAACTTGAGATTTTTGTCCTTTAGTGTTTGACTTTTGTTGACCCATGGTTGACCAAGGTTTGACTTTCTTTGACTTTTTGACCACTTTTGACTGAAGCTTGACTTTTTCTGGCTTTGGCTTTGAATCTTTGGCTTCTCTTGTGCTCTTCCGTTTCTCGTGTCCGTGTTTGCCCGATTTTGATCGTTTTCTTGTGATTTTTGATATATCCGTACCTGCACACACAAAACACAAAAACAAGTATATTTTTGCCATTTTTAGTCTGTTTTGGGTTTAATTGGGCTATTTTAGGTATAAACGGATATGTGTATTTTACACATATCAACACGCCATATCCTCCTTCGATGTGACAACTCGGGCGATCTCTATCCAGTTACCAAACCGTCAACTCTCCCTGCTGCTTTTGTGTCTACTAGTTCCACCACGTGGCACCAATGCCTCGGTCATCCCAGGGATTACGTGCTTCGTTCTCTTACTTCTCGTCATTTCATTTCATGTAATAAGGAGAAGTCTACCCATGTTTGCCATGCTTATCAACTTGGTAAACATGTGAAGCTTCCTTTTCATAGTTCAAATTCTGTTGTTAAACTGTGTTTTGATATTATTCATTTTAATTTGTGGACCTCTCCTATTGTTAGTTCAAGTGGTTTCAAATATTATGTGCTTTTTATTGATCATTTCTCTCATTATGTATGGATATATCCTCTAAAGCATAAATCTGACATGTTTGGTATTTTTTTGCATTTTTGTAATTACGTTAAAAATCAATTTAAATGTGACATTAAAAGTTTTCAATGTGATCATGGTGGCGAGTTCGACAATCACCAACTCCACACACTATTTTCCAATAACGGTATCCAATTCCGTTTTTCCTGCCCTCAAACATCCTAACAAAATGGCAAAGTCGAACGAATGATACGCACCTTAAATAATGTCATTCGTACCCTCCTTTTTTAAGCTCACCTACCCCCGCCTTTTTGGGTTAAGGCCTTTCATATAAAAACCTACCTTCTTAACCTTTTACCTTCCACATCCATTAACAAAGAAATCCCCTTTACCAAATTGTTCCAAAAAGAACCCGACTACTCTCGTTTGCGCATATTTGGATGCCTTTGTTACCCTCATCTTCACTCACCCCACAAATAAGTACCACGCACCACACCTTGTATATTTTTGGGCTTTCTCGCCTACCACCGCGGTTACTGTTGCCTCGACCTTGAAACAAACAAAATTATTCTTTCTTGACATGTCACATTTGACGAACATAATTTCTATAGAAGTCCATGACACCATCTTCACCACCCTCATATAACTTTCTCGAACCACCCCCTCATCCCCCTTACTTAACCATGTCATTCTATTACCCATTACCCAACACCCTACTGCCCAGCCCCTACTGGCGGTCATACGATACACCTACGCCTCCCTATACGGCCTAGCACCCTACCACCCATCTCCTTACTGGCAGTCCTACAGCACAGCCTACGCCACCCCCTACGGCCCAACACCCTACACGCGGTCCTACGACACACCCTACGCCACCCCCTACGGTTCAATCTAATTCAGACCAACCCTCTCTCGGCCCTCACCCTACACACGACCTTGAACCCGCTCGCACTCACACCATGGTTACACAGTCTCAATCGAGTATTGTCAAACCCATTGATCGCTTATCTCTTCTTACCTCGTCTCTATCTCCTATTTCCAAATCTCCGTTTCTTGCTATGAATGACCCTAATTGGAGTAATGTTATGTATGATAAGTATAACACGTTAGTTAAGAATGGTACTTGGGTTCTTGTTCCAAGGCCTTCTGATGTCAACCTGGTTCGCTCTGTGTGGTTATTTAAGCATAAATTTCATGCTGATGGTACTTTAAGCCGCTATATGGCTCGATTAGTTGCTAACGATAGTAGTCAGAAACTCAGCGTTGACTTTGATGAGACATTTAGCCTGGTTGTTAAGCCGGCCACCATTTACACAGTTCTTATCCTTGCAGATTCTCGCCAATGGCCTATTTACCAACTTGAGTTAAGAATGCATTTCTTAATGGTGATTTATCTGAGACAGTATATATGCATCAGCCCTTGGCTTTGTGGAACCTCATTATCCTCATCGTGTATGTCTTTTGCATAGATCTTTATATGGTTTGAAGCAGGCACCGTGCTTGGTTTTAGCGTTTTACAGGTTACGCCACTCGGACTGGATTTTCTCATAGTCGCTGCGATTCCTCACTGTTTATATATATACAGGGTTCACAGGTTGCTTATTTACTTATATACGTGGATGATATTATTCTCACAGCTTCTTCTCCAGATCTACTTCAACAGATTATAGACTCTTTACATAAAGAGTTTGACATGACCGATTTGGGGCACTTAATTATTTTAGGCATCTTTGTTGTTCGTCATTCTACAGGCTTATTTTTGTCTCAGAAGAAGTATGCTCTTTAGCTCCTTGAGCGTGTTCATATGGTCCATTGCAAACCTTCTTAGACGCTAGTTGATACTGAGACTAAACTAGGTCTGGATGGTGTTCCTATTCAGGATCCTACTTTATATCGCAACCTTGCAAGAGGGCTACAATATCTCACCTTTACTTACCTAGATTTGTCTTATGCAGTTCAGCAGATTTGTCTCTATATGCACGATCTAAGGGAGCCACATTTTGCTGCTCTCAAACGTGTCCTGCGCTATGTTAAGGGCACACTGGATCCTGGTCTCCACTTGTATGCTTCCGCAACTACATCTTTAGTTAGTTATACTGATGCTGATTGGGCGGGTTGCCCCTCTACTCGCAGGTCTACCTTATGTTATTGTGTATTTTTTGGTGATAATCTTATGTCGTGGTCCGCTAAACGACAACACACCATTTCCCGCTCTAGTGCCGAAGTAGAATACCAGGGTGTTGCTAACGTTGTCGCTGAAACTGCATGGGTCTATAACCTTCTTCGTGAGCTACATTCTCCTCTTATGACTGCCACTCTGGTTTAATGTGATAAAGTTAGTGGTGTTTATATGTTTGCCAACCCTGTTCAACATCAACAGATAAAACATATTGAGATTGATATTCATTTTGTCCGTGATATGGTTAAAGCTGGTCATGTTAAAGTTCTTCATGTTCCATCTTGTTTTCAATATGCCGATATCTTCACCAAAGGACTCCCATTAACTTTGTTTGAAGACTTTCACTCCAGTTTAAGCATTCGTCCTTGATGACATCAAATAACGTCTATTTTATAGCATCATTTATCCTATGTAATTAACCTATTTTGTATAATTATTGTAAAGAATTGTTACTTAATCGTTTATATTTGAGAATTGCAGTAATTATAGAGTACTTGGTGAATATTAGCAAAAGGCGCGCATTCTGGAGCTTAAACGAAGATATTTTGAAGATTAATGATTCTGAATACCAATACGCCGTATCCATCAAGGAAGATACGGCGTATCCATGCCTGCACTCACCAAAGACCACAAAGAAAAGAAGATCAATACGCCGTATCCAGAGAAGACCAATACGCCGTATTGGATATATGGCATATGAATATTCTAGAAGATATCAAACGTGGTCCCTACTCCAAGAAACCCCAATACGTCGTATCCAACCCATTGGATACGCCGTATCGAACCGACTTCCAAACAGTATAAATAGAAAACTCAAAAATGAGTTTTAAGTGTGCTAAATCATATTCTCGATACCTAAACCACAAAAGTCGATTTTCAAAGGAGAAAAAGAGCAGAAGAGGTCTTGCAACGCATTCCAATCCATAGAAGACAATGTGTAATTTCTTATACTTTTGTAATCGTTCAATTTTTGGTATCATTCGTTAACTCGGTTAGTTTACCTTGGCTAAAACAATCACTCTTGTATTCATTATGATGTTTGAAGGCTAATACCTTTGGGTATTAGACATTATTATGAAGATTTGAATGTTTGGTTTTGTTTATATCTTGATTGCTTAATTTATCATTGTATGCTTGTTTATGTTTATCAATTTATACTTGTTTACGTACTTTTGTATGCGACCTATCATTCAACTGGATCTAGTGATATGGACCAAGTAATCTAGATGCCGGGATAGCTCTCCATATAGTGATTTATACATCTAGAATCATAGGATCACAAATATTGTCCTTCAAAAATCATGCTAAGGATACGCTGCTGGCTTAACTAGTTAACGGAAACTGCCTTTGGTTTACTGAACATGTTGACTTGTAGGTGAACCTAGATAATTCAACAAATAATGTTGTGATTCTATTGGATAGTTGGACAAGTGGACTACTAGAGTATAAATTGCCATTAAGCAGTAAGTGGGTAAAGTCTATATGAGCTAGGGTTTAACAAGATCACCATTGCTTTAATCCCTAAGATAGATTATAATCAGGTAATAAGGATGCTTTATACGGATGCTTTAATTATGACAGAATTAATGTTTCTAGGTCTTAGGATGAAGTCCCGCCTAAGTCTAAGAATGATATGCCTATTTGAGATAAGTAATCATTGCACTGAATAAACAAACAAACTTCTAATCGGATTAATGATGGCTAATACATATTTCTATCATAAGGCTCGACCGCTCTTTTATTTTATGTTAATTTGCTTGCGTGGGTTAAAGCGTCTTAAATTGATTGTAGTCACCAACCAAACCCGTGTCAGTCTCTGAGGCTGAAAACCCCCTTTTTACCTATTAGAATTAGGATTAACATAAGTTTGATTTGATTAGAATTAACTTATATTAGATAACCAAAATATAAATAAATTAAGAGATTTAACCTCGCTTCAAGTGTTCGACACCCTGCTTACCACGAATCTACCACCGACAGGGTACACTGCCCGTTAAAGTGTTGTTTTTGGTTAAGTCGGCAAAATATAAATTTAAAACTTGAACCATAAAAATATACACCACACAACGACACATCAAGTTTTTGGTGCCGTTGTCGGGGAGTGAAAATTAATCTTGATTTTTATTTTATGTTTTGGTTTTTAACATTAGATTAGATCTAACCCTTAGGAGTAGTGTAATTTAGATTAGTGTAATTTAGTTTAATTGTTTGCTTGCATAATTAATTGTTTAATTTAATTACTTCCCTAAAACACTATTCTGGTAGATAACTTGATACAGCGTATCCACTTTCACTGAATACGGCGTATCTAACCTTCTGTCCAATACAGCGTACTCGTTATGATCAGCAATACGACGTATTCAATCATTTGTATACGGCGTATTGGATAAAGTTAATATATTCTTGCAAGTTTATTTTCCTTAAATTGCTTTACTTTGAATCATGTCTTACTTTTCAGGAGCAGCATCCGGACTTCGTCCATATCACTTTACCTATCCGGAAAGAAAGTTAACGATGGAGGAAATGTTATACAAGTTCATTGACGAAGGAAAACGTGAACACGAAGAGATGAGGGCATTCATCTGTGACTTCCAAACAACAAACGAGGTCTTGTTTAAAGAAAGAATCAATTCGCTAATTGAGCTCAGATTTGGGGTACAAGAGTTATTGAAAGTGATCAATAATACTCCAACGATTGATTGTGAAGTTAAAGGAGTGACTACTAGAGGAGGAAAAACTACGACTCGAGATGTTCAAAATAATGACACCAACGTTCATACTGAGGAACCTCATGCAGTAAATCACGACAACCCAGTCGAGTCAGAAGAAGTCCTTGCCAATGATCAACCTTAAAAGACCAGTGAACCTGTTGCCAGTCTTCAAATACGATCCAAACGCCACCTATTCCATTTCCTCAAAGATTAAGGAAGGAAAAAGAAGAGGCTCAGCAGAAGAAGTTCTTAGAAAACCTAAAGCAGCTCTACATAAATCTGTCTTTCATCGAGGCCCTAGCCCAAATGCCAAAGTATGCTAAATTTCTTAAAGGATTGCTGACAAATAAGGTCAGACTCGAAGAAGCTTGTACGCTAACTATGAATGAAAGGGGCTCAACAGTATTGTTAAACAAGCTTCCATCAAAAGAAAAAGACCCATAGAGTTTTACTATTCCATGTGACATTGGCCAATTACATATCAACAATGCTTTAGCATATCTGGGGGCTAGCATAAGTTTAATGCCATACACGATGTATGAAAAATTGGGGTTAGGTGAACCAAAGGCTACCAGAATGAGCTTAGAACTTGCGGATAGATCAATCCAATACCCAAGAGGAATAATTGAAAATGTGCTCATAAAAGTTGATAAATTCATCCTTCCAATAGATTTCGTTATCTTAGATATGCCCGAAGACTCAAGAGTTCCTATTATTTTAGGAAGACCATTTTTGGCAACCACTCGAGCAATGATAGACGTATTCAACAAAAAGATAACGCTAAGGGTTGGAGACGATGAAGTGATCTTTGACATAGATCAATCAATCAAGAGACCGTCCACTAAAGACGATAAATGCTACGGAATTGATGACTTAGACAACACAATCAACGCAGAAGCTCAGGAATTACTGGCAAATGATGAACCTGATTCGTTTCTATCAAGAGGGCTGGAAAAATCAATTGATCAATCAGACCTAGAAGACTGTGAACATGTTGAATGTAAAACCAATAATGATTCTAATGAACCAATACGGCGTATCGTGTCTTTAAATATGTCGTATCCAGTTGTGCAGGGAACATCAAAACCTGTTGAAATAGAAAGAAAACACCTTTATTCGGCTAGTGCTAACGAGATATGCCTCACCACTTAGAATACGCTTACTTGCATGGTGACAAATCCTTTCCTATAATCATTTCATCTGAATTGTCCGATAAAGAGAAAAGTTCACTTTTAAAAGTATTGGAGAAATAGAAGGGAGCAATTGCTTGGAAAATGTCAAACATCAAGGGAATCAGTCCATTATACTACACACACAAGATCCTAATGGAGGACGACTTCAAACTGGGCATTCAACCCCAAAGGCGTTTAAACCCGAAAGTGCAAGATGTGGTTAAAAACAAGATAGTTAAGCTACTTGATTCGAGGCTGATTTATCCAATCTCAGATAGTTCATGGGTTAGCCCTATTCACGTTGTGCCAAAGAAAGGAGGAATGACTGTGGTTCTGAATGTTGATAATGAATTAATTCCCTCTCGTACGGTTACATGATGGCGAGTATGCATCGATTATCGTAAACTTAATGATGCAACTCGAAAGGATCACTTCCCTCTTCCCTTTATTGATCAAATGTTAGAACGTTTATGTGGGAATGAATATTACTGCTTTCTTGATGGATTTTCAGGATTCTTCCAAATTCCAATCGCACCCGAAGATCAAGAAAAGACAACATTCACCTGTCCTTATGGGACTTTTGCTTACCGAAGAATGCCTTTTGGGTTATGCAACGCTCCAGCTACTTTTCAAAGATGCATGACAGCAATTTTCCACGACATGGTGGAAGACTTTATGGAAGTATTCATGGACGACTTCTCGGTGTTCGGTAACTCTTTTGATTGTTGTCTAGCTAATTTAGATAGAATGCTTGCTAGATGTGAAGAAACTAACCTGGTGCTGAATTGGGAAAAATGTCATTTTATGGTAAAGGAAGGGATTGTTTTAGGACATAAAATTTCGGGGGCAGGTATTGAGGTCGATAGAGCTAAAATCGATGTGATAGCTAAGTTGCCATACCCAACAAACGTAAAAGGAGTTAGAAGTTTTCTGGGACATGCTGGATTTTACCGAAGATTCATAAAAGACTTTTCATTGATCTCTAAACCAATGACAAAACTTTTGATGAAAGACGCGAAATTTGATTTTTCTGATGATTGCAAAAAGGCGTTTAATATTTTAAAAGAAAAATTAACCACCGCGCCTATCATAATTTCGCCCGATTGGAATGTGCCCTTTGAATTGATGTGTGACGCTAGTGACTTCGCTGTTGGAGCCGTCTTGGGACAGAGGATAGATGGGAAATTTAAACCAATCTATTATGCCACCAAACCCTGAATAATGCCCAAGAACATTACACCACAACTGAAAAAGAACTTCTTGCAATTGTTTTCTCTTTTGATAAGTTTTGTCCCTATCTTGTCTTATCAAAAACTATTGTCTACACAGATCATTCCGCTTTAAAGTATTTGTTTAGTAAATAGGACGCCAAACCAAGGCTCATAAGGTGGGTTCTGCTTCTTCAAGGGTTTGACATAGAGATTAAGGATAAAAGAGGGGCAAAAAACTTAGTTGCAGATCATTTGTCAGGACTTGAAAACCCAGAGTTGAGTACGTTCACAGAAGAGGAGATCGTTGATGAATTTCCAGACGAACATCTTATGGCATTAAAGACCGAGATCAATAATGATGAACCATGGTATGCAGATTATGTTAATTATCTTGTTGGAAAAATTGTGCCTCCGAATTGGACACCTGAAAAAAGAAGATTTTTCTCTCAAGTAAAGAATTATTTTTGGGATGAACTGTACACATTCAAGCTATGCTCGAACAATATAATGAGACGATGTGTTGCTAGAAACGAAATCTCTGAAATTTTGGCACATTGTCATTCTGGACCAACTGGGGTCATAATAGTGCGTCGGTAACTGGAAGAAAAGTTTACGAATCCGGATTCTTCTGGCCTAGTATCTTTAAGGATGCCAAAGATTACGTGATGAGATGTGATGCATGTCAAAGATCAAGAAACATATCATCAAGAAGTGAGATGCCTCAAAACAATATTCAGGTATGTGATGTATTTGACGTATGGGGACTAGACTTTATGGGACCCTTTCCTAACTCGAAGGGTAACAAATACATCTTAGTAGCGGTTGATTACGTATCAAAATGGGTTGAAGCTCAGGCACTTCCTACGAACGATGCTCGCGTTGTGATTAAATTTTTAAGAAGGCTATTTGCAAGATTTGGAGTTCCTAAAGCGTTAATTAGTGATCGGGGGACACATTTTTGTAACTCTCAGTTGGAAAAAGCCTTATAAAAATATGGAGTAACTTATAAGTTGTCAACAACATATCACCCCCAAACTAATGGGCAAACCGAAGTAACCAATAGTTTTATTAAACATATCCTAGAAATATCAGTTGGATATAATCCGAAGAATTGGTCCGAAAAGCTAGATGATGCATTATGGGCATTCAGAACTGCCTACAAAACAACCACAAGATGCACACCTTTTAGATTAGTTTATGGAAAAGCTTGTAACTTGCCTATAGAAATCGAACATGTTGGGATTAAAAGTCTTCTTGATGCTGTTTGGAGTTACTGCTGCTCTTATTGATGTTAATGCTGCTCAATCAAAGTTAGTGCTGCTGGAGAATTTCAATGAAAATTATTCTAAGTGTTTAAGACTGCTGGTGAAGTTACAACTGTCAGTACATAGTTAGTACTGCTAGTGTAAAGTTACTACTGCTAGTACAAAGACTGCTTGAAGAGTTACTACTGCTAGTGCATATTAGTGCTGCTCAGAGACTTAGAAGAAAAACTGCTAAGTAGTTACTATTGCTAGTATAAAAGTTACTACTGTTAGTACAAAGTTAATGCTGCTGAAGGAGTTAATGCTGCTAGTGAAGAAGTTAGTACTGCTGAGTTAGTTAGTATTGCTTATGTGATTTATATGAGTTATTTGTGTAAAAGATATGTATAACTTATCTGTTTAAAAGATTTGATATTCTTAGAAAAGTATTGTAAGACTTGGTGTATAAAAGGAGGTTCTAGGGCATAGAGTTTGATATAGTTTTCATACGCATAAAAAACGATTCATTCATAGAATTATCATAGCTTCAAGGTCTTTGTAACCCTAATACTTTGAGAGTATTCGTATTATTAATAATATTGGAGCTTTTGTTTGTTGAATTATATGGTCATATAATTACTGTTTCATTGATAGTTCTTCTTAATATTAAAGATTAGATTTCGCATAATCTTTAATACATTCAAACAATGTTTCTACTATAGTTGTGTTAGATTTATCTAATATAACTAATCCTTATACAAGCTTGAGGAATTCGATCTATTAAAGTGAGATCAACAAGTGGTATCAGAGCTTGTTGCTTTAAGAAACTTTGCTAGAAGATATATATCAAGATTCTAAACACATGGTGGCTGCATCCAAAGTTCCCATGCTCAAACTGGGTGAGTTTGAGTTATGGAGGATGAGGATTGAACAATACATCCAGATGATAGACTATGCATTGTGGAAAGTCATAGAGAATGGTGCAACCTTGCTAAAAACAGCAGTTATAGAAGGTGTTAAAAAGTTATGCCTACATTTGCTGAAGATAAGGCTCAGAGAAGATTAGAAGTAAAGGCTAGAAGTACTTTAATGATGGGCATTCCTAATGAACATCAGTTAAAGTTTAACTCTATAAAGGATGCTAAGCTGTTGCTGGAAGCTGTAGAAAAGAGATTTGGTGGGAATGCAGCTACTAAGAAGACTCAAAGAAATCTCTTAAAGCAGCAATATGAAAACTTTACTGCTCCAAGCTTAGAGATGCTTGATCAAACCTTTGATAGGCTTCAAAAGCTTGTGAGTCAGTTGGAGCTTTTGGATGAAATTTTTTCACAAGAAGATGTTAATCAAAAGTTATTAAGAATCTTGTCACCTGAGTGGAACACACATGCTGTTGTGTGGAGGAATAAAGCTGAGTTAGAAACAATGAGCATAGATGATCTCTATAACAACCTCAAGGTGTATGAACCAGAAGTCAAAGGGATGTCTAGCTCAAGTTCAAGCACACAGAACATGGCTTTTGTGTCCTCTTCAAATAACAACACTAGCAGCTCTAATGAAGCAGTTAATGCTGCTCATGGAGTTACTACTGCTAGCACTCAAGTTAATACTGCTTACTCTACAAATATTGATAACTTGAGTGATGCTGTTATTTGTTCATTCTTTGCTAGTCAACCAAATAGTCCTCAACTTGCACATGAGGACTTGCAACAAATCCATCCTGATGACATAGAAGAGATGGATTTGAGATGGCAAATGGCCATGTTGACTATGAGGGCTAGAAGGTTTTTGAAGAATACAGGAAGGAAGCTTACTGTTAATGGCAATGAGACTATTGGTTTTGATAAGTCCAAAGTGGAGTGCTACAACTGCCACAAGAGGGGACATTTTGCTAGGGAGTGCAGAGCTCCAAGAAATCAAGACAACAAGAACAAGGAAAGCTCAAGAAGGAGTGTGCCTGTGGAAACATCTACTTCCACAGCTTTGGTGTCATGTGATGGTCTTGGTGGATATGACTGGAGTGATCAGGCAGAGGAAGGGCCTAATTATGCACTCATGGCTTACTCATCTTCAAGTTCTGACTCAAAGGTATCCAATGATTCAAATTGTTCAAAATCTTGTATGGAAACTGTTAAATTACTTAAATCTCAAAATGATCAACTATTAAGAGATTTAGAGAAATCTAGTTTAATGGGTTTAGGTTATAAAACAGGTTTATAATCAATGGAAGAAAAACTTGAATTTTATAAAAAGAACGAGTCTGTTTATGTAGAAAACATTAATGGCTTAAAATGGGATATTCAAGTAGGAGAAATAACTATTGGAGAGCTTAGGAAGAAGCTTGAAAAAATTCAAAAAGAAAAAGATAGCATTCAATTTAATGTAGATAAATTTGAAAATGCATCTAAAAGTTTAGACAAGCTCATAGAGTGTCAGATAATTGACAATTGCAAGAAACGTTTAGCTATGAAAAATATAATGCAGTTCCACCTCCTTACACAGGAAATTTCATGCCTCCAACACCTGATTTGTCTTTTACTAGTTTAGATAAGTTTGTTAATAAGCCTGTAGTTGAGAATAGAAAGTCTGATGAAGAAGTGTCTAAGATAGTTAGGAAGTCTGACGATTCCCCAATTATTGAAGATTAGGTATCAGATAATGAGGAAGAAAATGTGTCTCAAACTAAAACTAAGAAGAAAACAGTTAAGCCTAGTATTGCTAAGATAGAGTTTGTCAAACCTAAGCAACAAGAGAAAACTGCTAGGAAAACTGTTAAACAAGTTGAGAATAATAGGCAAAACACTCACAGTCCAAGAGGCAATCAAAGAAATTGGAACTATCTGATGTCTCAAAACTAGGAAGCAATTTTGAGATGTTTAATAAGGCCTGTTATGTGTGTGGAAGCTTTGATCATTTGCAAGTTGATTGTAATTACCATCAAAAATAGTTTTAAAATCAAAGGATGGTAAAACCTGTTTGGAACAATTCTCAAAGGGCGAATCATCAAAATTTTGCTAAAAAGACTCACCCCTGTGCTAAAAAGAACTTAGTTCCAAGAGCAGTACTAATGAAGTCTGGTTTAGTATCAGTTAATACTGCTAGACAAGTTAATACTGCTCACTCAAAAATAATAGTGAATGCTGCTAGACCAATGTTATATCTTTCTAAAATAGCACATTCAACTGTTAAGAGGCCCATTCATAAGAACACAACATTTAAAAATAGTTATATTAATCAAAGGGGTAAAAATCTTAATACTGCTAGGCCAAAAGCAGTAGTTAATGTTGTTAAGGGAAATAATGTTAATGTTGTTAAGGCCTTAGCTTGTTGGGTTTAGAAACCAAAGACTAAAGTTTTAGACCATGTTTTTAAAAACAACAGTACATCAATCACCCTAAAGAAGTTTGATTATATTGATGCACAAGGCAGATCCAAGTCAGTGATGCCTTGGGTCCCCAAAAGAAACTGATTTTCTTATTTAATGTGTAGGGCAATCCACAAATGAATTTACAGTATCAAGGAGTGATTGATAGTGGATGCTCAAGGCACATGACAGGGAACATGTCCCATCTTACAGACTATAAAGAGATAGATGGAGGATATGTTGCTTTTGAAGGGAACCTCAAAGGAGGGAAAATCACAAGAAAAGGTACCATTAAAACTGGTAATCTAGATTTTGAAAATGTGTATTTTGTGAGAGAGTTAAAGTTTAATCTCTTTAGTGTCTCACAAATGTGTGATAAAAAGAATAGTGTTCTTTTTTAATGACACTAAATGTATTATTTTATCTCTAAACTTTAAGTTAATTGATGAAAGTCAAGTTTTACTTAGTGTTCCTAGAAAGAATAATATGTATAGTGCTGATTTAAAGAACATAGTTCCTAAAGGAGGTTTAACTTGACTTTTTGCAAAAGCTACATCTGATGAATCTAAACTTTGGCATAGAAGGCTAGGTCACTTAAATTTTAAAACCATGAATAAATTGGTTAAGGGAAATCTTGTAAGAGGTTTACCTTCTAAAGTTTTTGAAAATGATCAAACCTGTGTTGCTTGTCAAAAGGGAAAGCAGCACAGAGCCTCTTGTAAGTCTAAAACAGAAAACTCAATCAGTCTTTCTTTACATTTGTTGCATATTGACTTGTTTGGTCCAACATTTATAGAAAGCCTTATGAAGAAAATGTATTGCCTAGTTGTCACAGATGATTACAGTAGGTTTACATGGGTTTTCTTTCTAGCTACTAAGGATGAGACTAGTGGCATTCTTAAGTCCTTTATAACTGGTATAGAAAATCTAGTAGATTACAAGGTTAAAGTGATTAGATATGAAATGGGACCGAATTCAAAAACAGGGAAATGAATCATTTTTGTGAGATGAAGGGTATTTTGAGACAATTTAGTGTAGCTAGAACTCCCTAACAAAATGGAGTTGCTGAGAGGATGAATAGGACACTAATTGAGGCTGCTAGGACTATGCTAGCTGATTATAAGTTGCCAACTACCTTTTGGGCAGAAGAAGTTAATACTGCTTGCTATGTGCAAAATAGAGTGTTAGTAGTTAAGCCTCATAACAAGACCCCATATGAACTTTTTCATGGTAGAACACCAACTATAAGTTTTATGAGACCATTCAGGTGTCTTGTTACTATTCTTAATACCATAGATCACTTAGGCAAATTTAATGGCAAGGCTGATGAAGGTTTCTTTGTTGGATACTCTTTAAATAGTAAAGCCTTTAGAGTATTCAATAGTAGAACAAGGATAGTGGAAGAAAACTTGCATATTAGGTTCAGTGAGAGTACACCTAATGCTATAGGTAGTGGACCAGATTGGCTATTTGATATTGATGCACTAACAAGAACAATGAATTATGAGCCAATTGTTGCAGGTACACAGTCTAATGGTTTTGCAGGTACAAAAGCAAGTGATAATGCAGGTCAAGCTAGAAAGGAGACATAACCTGTCAAAGATTACATTTTGCTATCATTATGGACTGCTGATCTACCATATTCCTAAGATCCAAAGAGTTCTCATGATGATGGATCCAAACCTTCAAGTGATGATGGAAAGAAGGTTGATGAAGATCCAAGAAAAGATAGTGAATGTAATGATCAAGAGAAGGAAGATAATGTTAACAACACTAACACTGTTAATGCTGCTGGCATAAATAAAGTTAATGTTGTTGGTGGAAAAACAAGCATTGAACTTCTAGATGATCCAAATACGCCTGCTTTGGAAGATTATAGCATATTTGACTTCACAAGAGATGATGAAGATGATGGTGTAGAGGCTAACATGAATAATTTGGATACAATAATCGAAGTCAGTCCTATTCCAACTACAAGAATTCTTAAAGATCACCATATTGATCAAGTGATTGGAGATTTGCAATTTGCTACACAAATAAGAAAGATGTCAAAGAATTTGAAGGAACATGGGTTTGTTAGTACTATTCAACAAAGAACAAACCATAAAGACCTTTAAAACTGCTTGTTTGCTTGCTTTTTATCACAAGAAGAACCCAAAAAGGTAATTCATGCATTGAAAGATCCAAGCTAGATAGAGGCTATGCAGGAAGAGCTTCTACAATTCAAGTTACAAGAAGTTTGGACTTTAGTGGATTTACTAAATGGAAAAGGGGCTATAGGCTTTAAATGGGTTTTCAGGAATAAAAATGATGAAAGGGGAATTGTGATAAGAAATAAAGCAAGATTGGTTGCTCAAGGATACACACAAGAAGAAGGGATTGACTATGATGAAGTCTTTGCCCCTGTTGCAAGAATTAAAGCAATTAGACTATTTTTAGCTTATGCTTCATTTAAAGATTTTGTGGTGTATCAAATGGATGTAAAAAGTGCTTTTCTCTATGGGAAGATTAAAGAAGAGGTGTATGTATGTCAACCACTAAGATTTGAAGATCCATACTTTCCTGATAGAGTATACAAGGTTGAAAAAGCACTGTATGGACTACATCAAGCTCCTAGAGCTTGGTATGAAACCTTGTCAACATATCTGTTGGACAATGGGTTTCAAAGAGGGAAAATTGACAAGACCTTATTCATCAAAAGGCACAAAGGTGATATTTTGCTGGTCCAAGTTTATGTGGATGATATCATCTTTGGTTCAACAAAGAAGGAGCTATGCAATGCATTTGAGAAGTTGATGCATGAGAAATTTCAGATGAGTTCTATGGGAGAACTTACATTCTTCTTGGGATTACAAGTGCAGCAGAAGAAGGATGGCATATTTATTAGTCAAGATAAATATGTTGTTGAAATTTTAAAGAAATTTGGGTTTATAGAAGTCAAGACTGCAAGCACACCAATGGAAACTTAAAAACCTCTTCTTAAGGATGAATATGGTAAAGAAGTACATGTTCATATGTATAGGTCAATTATTGGTTCATTGATATATCTTACATCTTCAAGACCTGACATCATGTGTGCAGTGTATGCCTGTGCTAGATACTAAGTCAATCCAAAAGTTTCACATCTTTATGTTGTGAAAAGGATTTTTAGGTACTTAAAAGGTCAACCAAAATTAAGCCTTTGGTATCCAAAAGATTCTCCTTTTGATTTGGTAGCATACACTAATAGTGATTATGCTAGAGCAAGCTTGGATAGAAAGTCTATAACAGGAGGTTGTCAATTCCTTGGATATAGATTAATATCATGGCAGTGCAAGAAACAGACAGTAGTTGCAAATTCCACTACAGAAGCTGAGTATGTGGATGCTTCAAGTTGTTGTGGATAAGTGCTTTGGATTCAGAATCAACTACTTGATTATAGGTATAATTTTATGCATACCAAGATCTTTATTGACAATAACAATACTATTTGCATAATTAAAAATCTTATTTTTCATTAAAAAACAAAGCATATAGAGATCAGACATCATTTTATTAGAGATGCAATGAAAAGAAATTAATTCAAATGGTTAAAATCCATACTGACAAGAACGTTGTAGATTTGCTTACAAAAGCTTTTGATGTAAGCAGATTTCAATATTTGATTGTTAGTATTGGAATGATGAATCTTTAAAGTCTTTTATCTCTTTATGTTTTGTAAAGTTTTGTATGAATTAGTACTTTTATTCATGTCATTAAAAGTTTTTGTTGTTAAGTATAATTAGTACGGCTGGTTATACTTAATACTGCTGAGTTAATACTGTTAATTATACTTAATACTGCTAGATATAATTAATACTATGATAATTATGAAAATTACTAGGGTTTGTGTTTTCTTGGTTTTTGGACTAAAATTTTGCAGGAAAAGCAAAGAAAAGTGTTAAATTAATAATGGAAAAGCTGTTTGAAATGGAATTAGAGTTAATGCTGGTGACTCAAAGTTAATGCTGCTAGGCATAACTTACTACTGCTGGGTAAAAGTTAATGCTGCTAGGCATAACTTAATACTATTAGGTTAAAGTTAATGCTGTTGAGGGTATTTTCATAAATACTTTGATTAAGGGTTTCAATCAATTGTTTAATCGATTTTAATCTTTCAAATACTCTCTAATCACAAACCCTAATTCATTTTTATCATCCATTATCAAAACCCAACACAAATGGCAAATCTAAAGTTTGCAAACACTCATAATATGGTCGCGTTTTTGTCTAAACCCACAGAAAGTGAAGGGTTTGAACAAATTGTGGATTTTCTAAATGCACACCCTATATAGTATGCACTAACGATCAATCCTACTATATACATTTCGTGCATAGAACAGTTCTGGTCTACTATTAAGGCCAAAACTATCAATGGGGAACAACAGTTACATGCCCTAGTAGATGGCAATAAGATAATTATCTCTGAAGCATCCGTGAGAAGAGATCTTAAACTAGAAGATGAGGAAGGTATTGATTGTTTACCAAACTCTACTATTTCTTAACAAGTTGCATTAATAGGATATGAGAAAATTTCACAAAGCTCACTTTTTATAAGCCATTCTTCTCTCCACAATAGAAATTTCTTATTCATACTATTCTACAATGCCTAAATTCAAAGACTACTGCATGGAATAAGTTTAGTAGCACTATGGCATCTGCAATTATTTGTTTGGCTACAAATCAAAAGTTTAACTTTTCAAAATACATTTTTGAAAGTATGGTTAGAAACTTAGATAATTTGTCTGGTAAATTTTTGATGTATCCAAGGTTTGTACAAGTGTTTTTGGATAAGCAACTGGATTGGATGTCAAATCATAATGGAATTTATATTGCACCCTCTCACATTAAGAAGATTTTTGGAAATATGAGATGGATAGGCAAAGGTTTTTCTGGTAGAGTAACACCTTTATTTCCAACAATGGTGGTACAAAACCAACCAGAATTGGGTGAAGGTTCAGCAATTCCAACTGATCCCCATCACACACCCACCATTATTCAACCATCAACTTAACTTCAAAAGACACAAAAACCTAGGAAGCCGAAGATAAAGGATACTCAGGTACCTGAGCCTAGTGGTCCTACTGAACATGTAGCAGATGAGGCTGTCCATAAGGAGTTGAGTGACAGTTTGGTGAGGGCTGCCACTACTGCTTCTAGCTTAGAAGCAGAGCAGGACAGTGGTAACATAACTAAGACCCAATCCAAGGCAACACCTAATGAATCTAGTTCCTTAGGAACTACTTTAGGTGGTGGTCCCAGGCGCCAAGAAACCATGGGGGATATAATTGCTCAAACTAGGTTTGAGAATGTATCTAAACTTTCTAATGATTCACTGCTCGCAAGAGGTAACACACTTCGAAATGATGAGGATAGACTTAAACTTGATGAATTGATGAAATTATGTACCAATTTACAAAAGACGGTTCTTGATTTGGAGAAGACAAAGACCTCTCAAGATAATAAGATTGCTAGTTTGAAAAGGAGGGTCAAGAAGCTTGAAAAGAAAAGAAGTTTAAGAACTCATGGGCTGAAAAGATTAAGAAAGGTTGGTGCTACAGCTAGGGTAGAATCCTCTAGAGATAAAGAAAGTTTGGGTGAGGATGCATCCAAACAGGGAAGAAGGATTAATGCTATTGATGCAGATGAAGACATTACCCTACTTAGTGTTCAAGATGGTGCTGACAGAGAGATGTTTGATGTGGATACTTTAAATGGTGAAGAGGTGTTGGTTGCAGGGCAAAATAAAAATGTTGTTGAAGAAGTAGTTGATGCCGCTCAAGTTAGTACTGCTGCAACAAGTGTTATAATAACTACTGAAGAAATTACTTTGGCTCAAGCTTTGGCTAATCTAAAGAGCACAAAACCCAAAGATAAAGGGATTGCTTTTAGAGAGCCAGGTGAATCAACAACAACTATATTTTCACAACAATTACAGGACAAAGGTCTATCACAGGACAAAGGGAAAGGAATATTGGTAGAACTTAAGAAGCCTTTGAAGAAGAAAGATCAACTCAAGCTTGATGAAGAGATTGCACTTAAATTACAAACAGAGATTGATGAAGAGGAAAGAATTGCCAGAGTTGAAGAAGAAAAGATTGATGAAGCCAATATTGCTTGGGATGACATTCCAGTAAAAGTTGATGCTGATTACCAATTTGTTGAAAGACTGCAAGCTAAAGAACATGAGCAGTTCACAATTAAAGAAAAAGCCACATTGTTTAAAGAACTCCTAGAGCAAAGAAGAAAACACTTTGCAGCTAAAAGAGCAGAGGAGAAGAGGAACAAACCACCAACCAAAACTCAACAGATTAAGATCATGATTACTTACCTTAAGAATATGGAAGGCTGAAAGCACAAAGACTTGAAATCTAAAGACTTTGATTCTATTAAATAATTGTTTGACAAAGCTTTCATAAGGGTAAACATGTTTGTGGATTTTAGAATTGAGTTGGTGGAGGGTAGTTCAAAGAGAGCAGGCACTAAGCTAGAATAAGAGATCACTAAAAAGTAAAAGGTGGATGATGTTCAAGAAACAGCTGAAGTGTATGATGATCAAGAAGCAGCTAAGATTAAAGAGCTCATAAAATTGTTCCTGATGAAGAGGAAATAGCAATTGATGCTATTCCTTTGGCTGTTAAGTCTCCAAGGATTGTTGACTGGAAGATCCACAAAGAAGGAAAGAAAAGCTATTATCAAACAGTGAGAGCTGATGGAAAGTCTCTGATGTACTTAGTCTTCAGTCATATGCTCAAAAGTTTTGACAGGGAAGATTTGGAAGACTTGTACAAATTGGTAAAAGCTAGATATGGATCAACAAGACCAGACGAAGACTTGGATTTGGTATTATGGAATGATTTGAAAAATATGTTTGAACCACATGTAGAAGATGTAGTATGGAGGAATCAACAAGGATACAAAGTGTTGGAATGGAAGATGTATGACTCCTGTGGAGTACATTTCTTAAGGATGCAGTCTATGCAGATATACATGTTGGTAGAGAAGAAGTATCCTCTTACACCAACTACACTTTTACAAATGTTGGACAAGAAGCTTCAAATTGATTATGAAAGTGAAATGGCTTATCAGCTGTGTAAATTGATCATAAACAACTTAAGAAGTAAAGAAGTGTTTGGAAGCATCCTCCTGGTGTTGATGAAGCTTTAAATGAAGAAACTTGATGATTTTGTAGAAGAATATCAAGTTTAGGGGAGGATTGTTGGGATTAAAAGTCTTTTTGAAGCTGTTTGGAGTTACTGCTGCTCTTATTGATGTTAATGCTGCTCATTTAAAGTTTGTGCTAATGGAGAATTTTAATGAAAATTATTCTAAATTTTTAAGACTGTTGGTGAAGTTACAACTGCCAGTACACAGTTAGTACTGCTAGTGTAAAGTTACTACTGCTAGTACAAAGACTGCTTAAAGTTAAGACTGCTTGAAGAATTACTACTGCTAGTGCATGTTAGGTTTAAGAAAAAGACTTGGTCACCCCGTATATTATCTAGAATAGCATAGCTCGTAGTCCTAATGTAAGCGTATGACTTATGGTATTGGGCTGGGTCTTTACCCACATGTAAGCCCACACCATAGCCTATTTTCTAGGGCATGTAACTCACTATATAAGCCTCTTTCTAGCCATGGAAAGAGGTTGGTTGTTTATTTTATCAATAACACACATAAGGTTTTTCTCTCACTAGAAATCCTCTCCTTTATCTCTCTATAAATTGGCTAACCCCTATTCTTTCTCTTGTGTTATGATATCTAATATCCTACAATTTGTATCAGAGCCCATAGGATGATTAGCTAGATTGTATGTGCATTTTCTTGGTTAGTTTAGATCAAAAGTTTGGTTTTTAAAGGTTTATAGTCTTGTTCTTAGTTTTCTTTGATCTTGACGTTTGTGGTGTTAAAGTTTATGTTTTTATAGTTGCTATAGCCTTCTAGTACTGAGTTGTGCAAAAGAAACCAAGCAAAAATGTTCAAAAGAGTGATCTTTAGGCGTTTTTAGGTGAAAGTACAAGTTTTTCTTCCCAGCGAGTTAAGTCACTGTTTGAAGATCTTCGTAGCGAGTTGGGGTACTATACTGGCGAGTTGTCAGAATAGTACACTGTGTGTCAGATAGTACTGTGTCTGCGACTTGTCTTCTTGTACATGTAGCGATTTAGGTCAGCGAGTTAACTTTTCTTGCAGGTAGCGAGTTGGATCTAGCGAGTTACAGGTAATTTGAAGACAAATTTCTAGCGACTTATGAATAGGAACTCTGCCCATTTGGTTTCTTGCTAGCGAGTTGTCAAGTCTCTTCCAGCGAGTTACGTCCAACGAGTTACAGGTTATTTGAAGACACTTTTCTAGCGACTTGTGAACAGGAACTATGTCTATTTTGTTTCTTGCTAGCGAGTTGTCAAGTCTCTTCCAGCGAGTTACATGGCAACAAGTTGTGAGCTATTGGATAGTTAGACTATTAGACAAATTTCAACCTGTAATCTTTACAAACTTGAATAACATTTCACCACTTCAAACAATCAATCACCACTTTTAACATACAATCACTAATCTTACCGATCCAAAGTTTATCATAATACAAGTAATCAATCATGTCTAGTAATTCTAATGATATTCAAGCGGCCGGTTCAGATACCCGCCCTCATATGCTTGATAGGACTGATTATGACTCATGGTCACAAAGAATCCGGCTGTATTATAGGGGAAAGGAAAATGGAATTTACATTTGTGACATCTAATTTAGTAGCGAGCTGTGTAGCGAGTTGTGTGTCATCTATCTTGGTAGCGAGTTCTGCAGTGAGTTGTGTAGCGAGTTGCTCCATTCTAACATCATGTATCTGTATGTATGTCCTGTTGTTGGATTTACCTGTGTAGATACTATGGCTGACATGAATATTCCTGCCAATGATGTGCCTGCTAAATAAGCTCCTGCCATCGCACCACCAATATGAACAAATGATCAAATCCTACCAGTACGTAAATGGGTGCCTATCGACAAAAGTAACTGTGTTCTTGACATTCTGAAGCCACAAAAGAGTCCAATCTCCCAGGTTGTTGTGGCCATACTAAAAAATACCAATTTCTTGAGGGCCTTCACTGCATCCTCTATGATTCCTGCAATTTACATTCTTCAATCAATTGATTATGGTCCATTTGAGCTTGAAACCACCAAGGACACACTTAGAACCACACCTGAAGGCGGTGTTCTTCTTAGACCAGAAAGGCCTAGCACTTATGATGATCTTAATGACAATGACAAGAAACAATTTGATGTTGTTGTCTGTGCAACCAACATTGTGCTTCAAGGATTACCCAAAGACATCTACAAGCTCATCAATCACAACATTGAAGCAAAAGCTATTTGGGACAATGTCAAAATGCTTCTTGCAGGATCTAAGCTCACCAAAGAAGACAGAGAATCTCAGTTGTATGATGAATTTGAACGTTTCAAGATGCTTCCTGGAGAAAAAAAATCAATGAGTACTATGTCCGGTTCCATAAGCTCGTCAATGACATGAGGAATATCAGAATGACAATGCCCAACATTCAGCTAAACTCCAAGTTTGTGAACAACATGTCACCTGAATGGGATAGGTTTGTGATAGTCGTTAAACTAAATAAAGGACTGAAAAAGACAAACCATGAACAGCTGTACGCATACTTAAAACAACATGAGAAGCATACCACACAAGATCAGCTAATTATTGAAAAAATCACTCTAACTACCAATGATCAACTTGCTTTTGTCTCAAGCGTTCAACCCTAATCACAATCGTCACATGTTCAGTCTTATCAATATCCCCCATCATCAACACCTTTTCAGTCACCACATGTCCAATCTCTTTAGTTTCCTTAATTTGCTAAAAATTCCTACCTTGACTCTGGATACACCCAAACTGATGAAATACTTGACACGCTCACCAAACAAGTTGCACTTCTTACACAATCATTCAGAGTAAATCTCCCTCAGATAAACAACCAACTTTGAACCTCTTCTAACACTCGCAATCAAGCAACAGTTTTGGATGGTAGGATCGTGGTTCAGAATGTTCAAGGGCGACAGAATCAGAATCAGAGAAACTTTGCTCGGGGAGCTGGTGCAACGGGAAATAAGGGAGCACAGAATAGAGCTGGGAATGCCAATGCGGGTCAAGGAAAACCGATCAAGTGTTATAACTGTAATGGGCTTGTACATATCGCACGGAACTGTACTCAGCCAAAGCATCCATAGAATTTTGATTTCTTCAAGGACAAGATGTTGCTAATGCAAGCTCAAGAGAATGGTGCAGTACTGGATGAGGAAGAGCTGCTCTTTCTGGCTGGTGAACAAACTAACACTTTTGATGCAGATGTAGATGATCAACCAGTCAGAGACTTAGCACAGAATGATGACAACATTTTCTAGGCAGATGAATGTGATGCTTTTGACTCAGATGTTAAGGATGAATCTACTGCTCAGTCAATATTCATGACCAATTTGTCCTCAACTGGGCCAGCAAATCTACAAGTCGGTCCATCAAATGCATCCATCTTATCTGAGGTACATGATCTGGAAAATACTATTGATCATTGTGATGATAATCAGGACGAACATGAGACTCATAACGAAGTACAACAGAAACATGTCATTGACTCAAATGGTGCCGATATGGGTAATAGTAATGTTATTCCATACGAACAATATTTGACAATCAATGAAGTTTCTGTTGAACCAAGTTGTGCATCTTCTGTTCTGAATGATGCATATGTGTTGCATGATAATAATGCGTACATTCCTCATGACCCTTTAGTCACTGAACTTAATATCTATAAGCAACAAGTTGCTATGTATGAACAACGTGCTAAGTTTGATCTGACACTTCGTGAACAGAAAATGGATGAACAAATGAGTATACTTATTCAAGATCGTAATAAAAAGGAAGAAAATCTTAAGAAGGAACTTCATTCTGTTAAGTTACAACTTAATTCGACTATTAAGAGCAACAAGATAATTGAGGAAACTATAACTGCTTTAAAACATGAGTTTAAACAGAAAGAAACTAAATTCCTAACTGATTTTTCAAATCTGAAAAAAATAAATGATAAACTCGAGAATAAGTTATACTCACAAGATCATTCCATTCAAACTGTTCACATGATGCTAAAACCTAAAAAATTGTATGACCAAGATGAGATTTTCATATCCCAGTTATAAGGTACTGAGAATGCCATAGTCTCAATCCTTAGTAGCTAGAAAGAAAACCCATGTAAACCTACTGTAATCATCTGTGACAATTAGGCAATACATTTTCTTCATAAGGCTTTTTACAAATGTTGGACCAAACAAGTCCATATGCAACAAACATAAAGGAAGACTGAACCGAAGTTCTTGTGTTTGGACTTACAAGAGGCTCTGTGCTGCTTTCCTTTTGACAAGCATATACAGTTATTGATCATTTACAAAAAGTTTAGAGAGTAAACCTCTTACAAAATTTCCCTAACCAATTAATTCATTTTTAAAATTTAAGTGACCTACCTTCTATGCCAAAGTTTAAAAATTCATACAATGTGGCTTTTGCAAAAAGGCAAGTTAAACCTCTTTTAGGAACTATGTTCTTTAAATCAACACTATACATATTGTTTTTTCTAGAAACTCTAAGTAAAACTTGACTTTCATCAATTAACTTAAAGTTTGGAGATAAAACAATACATTCATTGTCATTAAAAAGAACCACTAATCTTTTATCACCACATTTGTGAGACACTAAAGAGGATTAAAACTTAACTCTCTCATAAAATACACATTTTCAAAATCTCATTAACCAGTTTATAAAGGTAATTTTACCGTGATTTTCCTCCTTTGGGGTTCCCTCCAAAAGCACATATCCTCATCCATTCTTCATAAGTCTGTAAGATAAGAACACGTTCCATGTCATGTTGCCGTGAGCATCCTATCAATTACTCCTTGATCTTTAATCCATTTGTGGATTTGCCCTGCACATTTAGACAAGCAAACCAGTTTCTTTTGGGGACCCAAGCCATCACTGACTTTGATCTGCCTTGTGCATCAATATAATCAAAACTTTTTTTAGGTGATTGGATGCACTATTGTGTTTTAAGAAAACATGTCAAAACTTATGCTTATGGTTTCAAACCCAACAAGCTGAGGCCTTAACAGCATTAACATTATTTCCCTTAACAGCATTAACTACTGCTTTTGCCCTAGCAGTGTTAAATTTTTTACCCCTAACAGTATTACCCCTTTGATTAATATTACTTTTTGTAAATGTTGCGTTCTTATAAATATGCCTCTTAACAGTTGAATGTGCTATTTTAGAAAGATATGACATTGGTCTAGCAGCATTCACTGTTGTTTTTGAGTGAGCAACATTAACTTGTCTAGCAGTATTAACCAATACTGCTATTTTTGAAATATTTTGTCTATCAGTATTAATTGATACTAACCTAGACTTCATTAGTACTGCTCTTGTATAAAAAAAAAAAAAATGAAAAAAAAAAAATAAAAGAAACAAGTTCTTTTTAGCACATGGTCAGTCTTTTAGCAAGTTTTTGATGATTCACCCTTTGAGCATTGTTCCAAACAGGTTTTACCATTCTTTGATTTTGAAACTGTTTTTGATGGTAATTGCAATCAACCTACAAATGATCAAAGCTTCCACACACATAACAAGCCTTATTAAACATCTCAAAATTGCTTTTTAGTTTTTGAGACATAATATTGTTCCAATTTCTTTGATTGCCTCTTGGACTGTGAGTGTTTTGCCTATGATGCTCAACTTGTTTAACAATTTTCCTAGCAGTTTTTTCTTGTTGTTTAGATTTGACAAACTCTATCTTAACAATACTAGGCCTAACTATTTTCTTTTTAGTTTTAGGATGAGACGATCCTCTTCCTCATCATTTGACACCCATTCTTCAATACTTGGGGCATCATCATACTTCCTAACTACCTTAAGCTCTTCTTCACTAGACATAGATTTACAGTTCTCAACTACAAGCTCATTAACAAACTCATCTAAACCAGTAAAAGACAAGTTAGGTATTGGAAGCATGAAATTTCCTGTGTAAGGAGGTGGAAATGCATTATAATTTTCATAGCCTAAACCTTTCTTGCAATTGTCAACTATCTGACATTCTATGAGCTTGTTAAAACTTTTAGATTGCAAGGTTCAAATTAATCTACAATAATATTGAATGCAACTTTTCTTTTTGAAATTATTCAAGCTTCTTCCTAAAGCTCTCTAATAGTTATTTTCTCCTATATAAAATTTTTTTTTTTTTTTTTTTTTAAAAAATTTTTATTTTTTTTTTTTTTTAACAAAAACCCCTTAATATCATGTAAATAAATAGACCATTTGATTTATAAACTTCAAGTTTTCTTCCCCTGATTCTAAACCTGTCTATACCTAAACCATTAACTCAGATATCTTAAATCTTTTTAATAGTTATCATATTTGGAGATTTAAGAGTTAACAGTTCCAAACAAGAATTTTAAACAAATAAATCATAGATACCTCTGAGTTAGGAACTTTGCAGATGATTAACCCTATGAGTGCAATAATTAGGCCCTTTTTTTGTGTATTTTGCTTCTTTCCTTCCTCTGCCTGATCACTCCATTCATCCACCAAGACCATCACATGACACCAAAGCTATAGAAGTAGATGTTTCCATAGCAACAATCCTTCTTAGTGCTTTCCCTGTTCTTAGTTGTTTGATATCTTGAATAGCTGTAAAAAAACACTCCTAAGCAAAAATGTCCCCTCTTGTGGCAGTTATAGCACTTCACTTTGGATTTATCAAAACTAATAGTCTCATTACTATTAACAGTAAGCTTCCTTTCAGTATTCTTCAAAAACCTTCTTGCCCTTATAGTCAACATGGCCATTTGCCATCTCAAATCCATCTCTTCTATGTCATCTGGATAGATTTGTTGCAAGTCCTCAGGTACAAGTTGAGGACCATTTGGTTGACTAGCATAGAATGCATAAATAACAGCATCATTTAAGTTATTAAAATTTGTAGAGTGAGCAGCATTAACTTGAGTGCTAGCAGTAGAAACTCCATGAGCAGTATTAACTGCTTCATTAGTGTTGCTAGTGTTGTTATTTGAAGAGGACACAAAAGCCATGTTCTGTGTGCTTGAACTTGAGCTAGACATCCCTTTAACTTCTGGTTCATACACCTTGAGGTTGTTGTAGAGATCATCCATGCTCATTGTATCCAAATCAGCTTTATTCCTCTACATAACAGCATGTGTGTTCCACTCAAGTGATAAACTGAGGCATAATATCTTTGATTACCATCTTCTTGTTTAAAGTTCTTTCATCTAAAAGCTCCAACTGACTCACAAGCTTTTGAAGCCTATCAAAAGTTTGATCAAGCATCTCTGAGCTTGGAGTAGTGAAGTTTTCATATTGCTGCTTTAAGAGATTCCTTTGAGTCTTTCTTGTAGCTGCATTCCTACCAAATCTCTTTTCAACAGCTTCCAGCAACTTCTTAGCATCCTTTATAGAGTTAAACTTTAACTGATGTTCATTGGGAATGCCCATCATTAAAGTACTTCTAGCTTTCACCTCTAATCTTCTCTGAGCCTTTTCTTCAGCAGTTGTAATAGGCATCTCTGTCATAACTCCTTCCATAATTTTTGTTTTTGGCAAGGTTGCACCATTCTCTATGACTTCCCACAGTGCATAGTCTATCATCTGGATATATTGTTCAATCCTCATCCTCCATATCTCATACTCACCAAGTTTGAGCATGGGAACTTTAGATGCAGCCACCATGTGTGCAGAATCTTGATCCATATCTTTTAGCAAAAACAGGTTCTTCTTATTCACAGCTTCTCAACAAGCTCTGATACCACTTGTTGATCCTACTTCAATAGATCGAATTCCTTAAGCTTGTTTAAGGTTTAGTTATATTAGATAAATCTAACACAACTATAGTAAAAGCTTTGTTTGAATGTATTAAAGATTATGCAAAATCTAATCTTTAATATTAAGAAGAATTATCAATGAAACAGCAATTCTATGAATATATAAATCAACAAACAAACTCCAATATTATTAATGATAATAATACGAATACTCAAAAAGTATTAGGGTTACAAAGACCTTGAAGCTATGAATTATACAACTAAGATTGATAAAAGATGATTTTGATACATCAAACTCTATGCCTTAGGACCTCCTTTTATACACCAAGGGGTCTTAGTCGGCTTACAAAACTTTCCTAAGTATATAAAATATTTTCTATAAATAAATAATACATATCAAGTAAACAGTACTAACAAACAGTACTAACTTACACTAGCAGTACTAACTTAATACTAGCAGTACTAACTACTTAGAATATTTTCTTGAGCAGTAGTAACTCTTCAGCAGCATTAACTTCAAGCAGTCTTTGTACTAGCAGTAGTAACTTTCACTAGCAGCATTAACTTTTGTACGAGTAGTAGTAACTACTTAGTATATTTTCTTTGAAGTTCATGAGCAGCACTAAATCTTCACTAGCAGTACTAACTCCAACTGAGCAGCATTAACAAAAACATGAGCAACAGTAATCCAAACAACATCAAGAAGACTTTTAATCCTAACAATCCTCCCCTAAACTTGATATTCTTCTTTAAAATCATCAAGTTTCTTCATTTAAAGCTTCATCAACACCAGGAGGATGCTTCCAAACACTTCTTTACTTCTTAATCTATTTTATGATGAATTTAAGAAGCTAATAAGCCATTTCACTTTCATAATTAATTTTAAGCTTCTTTTCCAACATCATTGAAAGTGTAAGTGGTGCAAGGGGATAATTCTTCTCTACAAACATATAAATATGCACATGTTGAAGTGGTGAAATAGTAGACACATTTAATGAAAATGTTAAGTAGGATGGTTTAGAACCAACACCGAAAGCGAATGAGACTATGGATGAGATCGAACGGATTGGGATTTTGTGTGTGGTGCGATTGGAACTAAGCAAAGGACCTGGTTATGGAGCTGTCAGGTTTGAGAAGGGTTAGTGCTTGGTTAAGTAGCTGTTGAGGTATATTGATGTCGGGGCCATGAGGAGGTATTATGCTATAGAGTGGTAAATAGTCCTAGTGGTATTAGGCAGCTGGATGGCGAAGGGTTGTTGGTCAGGAGTTATGAATGGGTTGTGTGTGATTGACAACAAGTGAATTGGAGCCAATGGAATGGTTAATAGTATTAGTTAATAATATTTGTTGAGTAAGGTATTATGAGGTGAGGTGTAAATACGCATGTAACAGGGTATGTAGTCGAGTACATAAGACCCGTACAGGAAAGACGACGTGTCTCAAAATCACAGTTCAACAGATGACTCGAAGCAGTAATAACTTGTTGGGGTTTTAGGATTTAGACACGCAATAATCCGCGATTGGTTAGTGGGTACCCAAGAAAAATAGCGCAGTGTGGCAGTGGAGCTTCAAGATTAGGAATCGGTCATGTATGTGAGGGTAACAAAGGCAGAGTGCCCATAAACATGAAAGATCATGTGAAAGGTGGAGTTGGTCTTTATACAAGAGGAGAGTCTTGAAGGAATCTCTTATGGAGTGGACGGTTAAAGGTTAAAAAGTTTTAAGAAGATATGCGGGCCATAAGAAGGGGCTTCGACCCAAAAAAAGGTGGTAAATGTGCTTGACAATAAAAGGGTTGAATGATGTTGTTGTAAGCACTCCCACAATCAGATAGCAGCGAAAGGTAACCGGGGGTGTTACTTTATATCACAAAGTAGAAGTTACAGAAAATGACCTCTAAATGAGACATTTTGAAAAAATTACACATTTGATGTATAATAAAACATCAGAGTTTATAAAAGTACAAGGTCCCAACATGTGTTAAACAGTTATTCATAATGTTTCTTTTAAAAGAACGTTATACAAGAATGGGAAATAATGCAGAGTCTTCAAGAAAATATGTCATGTGTACTATACCATTCAGAGTTAATACCTTAGGACCTGGATACAACATGCTTAAAAATGGTCAAGGCAAATACATGTGATGAAAATTCATAGGTTTTATAAATAAAATAGTGGACCACAAGATTTCAGTTATAGTTGACTAGTGAAACATATTCAAAATTTGAAAGCATTTATTATTGCACTAAGCTCATGACACTTGAGCCTTAACGTTATGGCAAACTCCTCTAATCATTATTTGTGACCCCGAAATAAGTGGTGTTTGTGCCGAACACCCAGGTATTAATTCAAATGTTAAATGCGTTCGTTTGACGTGGTATTAGTTGTTGCATACCCGGTCGGAGGTCAACCCCAATAGATCTATTCACAACATTCGCGTTTACTTCATAAAAATAATTAATGGTTCATGATTTAGGGGACTTAATGGCACCAGAGGTATTTAGGCAACAACAATATCAGGATAAGCATACAGTTTAAAACACTTGCGTCCATATATAAAATAAGTAGCCATGTATTCTCTCCCCAAAGGAGTTTATAAAACTTTTAAAACAAGTAAAACTAGGGTTATGAACTCACCATTTATGCAATAACAAACAAGATATCGGGAAATAAACGTCCGAGAGTCGGAAAATCCTATATGCAACTAAAAATAATGTAGCTTCTTAGAAATATATAAGTATTCACAACATCAAATATAAAAGTAAATTTTATAAGCTTTTATATCATAGATTTAGCTTCTACTATTGAGTTTTTAAGTTTTATAGAAAACTAATTAGGCCTAAATATGTCAAAGTTAATATTGGTAAGCCCAAACATGTGGGCCTATTAGAATTTTCCATGATTATTTATATCCAAATTCCAAACAAAGCATATATCTCCAATCGAAATGTCATGGTTTGGAGTTCTTACCTTTATAAAAGGTAAATAGTCTATTCTTCTGATATATAGTCTGCCCACTTCGTTTTTTATAACATGGGTCAATGGTCATAGTATACAACAATACAAAGCGGATTGAATTCCAGTTTACTACAGTCTAGGGAAAATGACCATATCTCTGAAACTGTAAGTCCGTTAAGGCAGATTCAAACATCAAAATTTAAGTTAGACAGTCCTCTACAAGTCTTATTTTTACCTCAACAGTGACTTCTATACAACTTTTTAGAGTTATAATCAATTGAAATATGGTATGCAGTTTTCGACAACTTTTACCGTTTATTTTCTAGTAAATTCCCCGGGTATCGTCACTACAAATGCCGCCGGGGGAAACGAAGCTAAAACACAGACCTACATCACTATATTTTTATCTAACCACCAGAGTCTACAAAATTTTTCCAGAATCCATCTACAACCTACTAACAAAAAACTGTCTCCAATCTAATGTTACAAATTAACTCTAATTATCAAGTTTCCTTTGTCCCAAATAAATTATGTACAATGCAAAACTTTACAAATAACAATATAAATGTACAAAAATACTTATAAACTTAGAAAGTCAAATAAGAAAATAAAAAAAATTACCAAGAAATTAGAGAATAGGAAATAGACAATAACCTTAACAAGAGTAAAAAAGAATGAAGATATACAACAATGATCAACCAAAGTGTAGCTATTTTTCTTTTTACTTCAACCCAGGCCCATCTCTATCACTACCCTTGCATGAACTTAATAAACTTCCTTCATTCAACCCTTATTTAACCAAGAAACATCATTAACCCTAATCCTTTGAATGAGATACTTTATTGATTATTTGAATAAACTATAACCAAGAACACTACAACTAGCTTGAAAGCCATTAACTTTTGATTAGATTTTTAGTAGAATCAAATGTGTGAAAATGTAGAAAGAGCCAAGAGAGAATATGTGTTTTTTATGAACTATGAAGGTAGAAGTGAGTAGTGGTGATTTAGCTATTAAACCAAGACATGCAAAATGATTTCCAAGTGTCTCACTACTTTAAAAATGCATATCATGGTTGCCTTCCTACCAAGACATGTGTCTTGGTAGGTTGGGACATTTCAAGTATAAGAAGGGGAAGGGTTTTAGTGGGTTTATTTTGTAATAAATGTCGCTTAATGGTATTTTTTAATGCTAACGGGTAAAAACAAAAAATATTACAAGAGGTTGGCGTAATACGAAGCGTAAAAACAAACCCACTAAATGATAGAAATACAATTACAACATATGGGATTACTTATATATAATATTAAATTACGTAGAGCACATAGGATGGATTTTTAAATCTAAAGGTCAGTTCACGTTTAATAAGCGTTTTAATACGACGAACGCGAATAACCTACCGGTTAATCTTAAAAAGTACAATTTCTCAAAAGGTAAAAATAAAACAATGAAAGTAAAAATTTAATAATAGACCTAAAAATTATGGGTTGTTAAATATCCCCCTGTTTAAGGTAACTCTGTCCGCAGAAGTTCAATTAGACGTCGTCAGTTGGCGGGTGTTAAGTAGCAAGGTCATTACTCCAGGACAGTCCTTTGTTCTAATGGCCTACCCTTTGTGCATTACGCTGCATTATCTGCGCATGGACCTTGTTATGTAGCTTGCATCGGTTACAAAATGTAAGTTTTCCAGCAAACCTTCCCTTTATTTGGTGTAGCAGCATAAGCCCTAACAGCTTCTTGCCTTCGATTTTGTTGGTGGTGATGGTTGTTGTTACAATTGATGTTGTTACTCTGATGATCTTCCCAATTTTGCTTATTTCCATCACCGCCTCTAGTAGCTTTAACACGAACCACCTGGTCCATTAAGTTATGGGCCATACGGATGGCCTCATGAGTAGTAGTAGGCTTAAATGAGGTTACATTCCTTTGAATATCTCTGGAAGTCCCTAGATGTACCTCTTGATCTTCTTATATTCAGGGGTAACCATTGTAGGGCATATTATTGCCAACTCATGAAAACGGTCAGTGTATCCAACGATGTCATCTCCCTTCACTGTTAAATTCCATAATTCTTGTTCCATTTTTTGCACTTCACTCCTGGACTATATCATCAGTCATTCATTTCTTTTTAATTCTTCCAAGGAATTTGGTTAGACAGCATCGATTCCCAAGTAAAAGGGGACAAAGAGAGCCAATTCCACCAAGTATAAGGCACGGACCAAGTAAAGTGCATACGAACATACTAACTATTGTCCTACACTAGCATAATTACTGAATCTGGAAAACTGGACCATTCCCAGATTCTCGACCCATCTGCTTAACCTACTGTGGCTTCAGTTCCACAAAGTGTAGGAGGGTTTGTACTAAAAAGGTCTTATAATTATAAGAACAAACACCCGCGAACTTTAGGTGCTATATTTCCTCCATTATTTCCTCCAGCATTTCCTCCTGCATTTCCTCCAGAATTTCCTCTAACACTTCCTCCAACCTTTCCTCCAACATTTCCTCCAACATTTCACGCTAGCATAATCCTCTGCCATTTTCCTCTAGCTCAGCTGGTCCAGCACTAACCAACTCTAGCTGTGTTTTGCCGTTTATCCGTATTCTCAATAGATTGCGGCTACCCGATCATCGATAACAAGATCACTCAATAGCATTGAGATTCATTCTTCTTGGTGGCATGGTTCTATCAACAACACAAATACATAAGAATGAAATAGAATGATAATATAAATAACCATGACAACAAATGATAACATCATAAAGTAACATAGAATATTTATTATACATAACAAACTTTACATAAGTTCGTTGTATTTGTACAAAATGATGAAAAGTCCATTACAAATCGTCCCATAAACAACGAAAAATAAGACTCTCAGGTTAGTAGGACAAAATTCAAAAGCTAGCCAAGAGAAAATCTAATCTAACTAGAACCGTTCGACAATCTCTGCGGTCCTGGAGTCCTCTGATCTATCGCACTAATATGCTCATCCATCCTGAGCACACAAGTGATCAGACACCTCTCGTGTAACACCTCCAAAATATGTCGCAGTGGAATGGTAACCGGGGGAATTACTTCATAATACAATAGCATAAGATATAAGAGAATGACTTCTAAATAAGTCGTTTGAAAAGTAATCTCGTTGATTTTATTTATATTGAACTTGTTATAACATTTGTCCCAAAGTTGCATCAAAATAAAAGACTGAAAATAATACAACGAGATTTGATTGTTTGAATGTATGTAGAAATCCATGAATGTAATCTTTGTTAAAAAAAAAAGTTAAAGAACCCCCTTCAATGACATCAGTTATATTCAAGCACCTTATACACCTGAGAATACATATTAAAAGTGTCAATACAAAAGTTGGTGATTCATAGATTTAAGGTAAATGTAAATGATAGGACCAAAAAGGAGCTTTGGTGACTACTTGCTTCACCATAGTATCTTGAAAAGATATTAAAGAAATGATGAAGTTTAATGACATAGTATGGACCACAAGATGTAAAGTATATGACTATTTGTTAACACATTAACTTAAAACCAAAATGCAATTACGACTACACAATGCCAATGACACTAATGCTATGACTTGTTATAAGGCTGCAATTTAATGCAACTGATAAGCCTCGTGTAGATGTCAACTCGTACCATCTAAATCTGACATGGTATACATCTGTTTGGCCTTAGTTAGACACCAATCTAGACGGGGATGTCAATCCCAAATAGATATATTTAAATAACACACACGCTTACACAAAGTTATTAGAAGTCAGAATATGGGGATAGTGGGTTATCACCACTTAGGCACGCATAAACGTAATCCACTATAAGAATTGAAAAGTATTGTAGCTTGTGTTTAATTGTAAAATGAACAAATGATATCTCGCATCAAGATTTGTATAATAAGTTTAGGAATTAATCATTAAACGAGTTAGTAAACAAGTTCTATGAAAACAAGTTTGTAATACTTTGGGATTAAAATACTTCTTGATGAACTTAGAGTTGTGATTTTTTTTACAGCAGCTAAGGTAGGATTACTGCTAGCTAAGTATAAATTAAGTGCTATCTTAGTAATCTTAATGAAAAATATGATAAGTAGTTAGTACAAGAGCTATTTCCTACTGCTAGAGTACGTTACATACTGCTATGTATGAATTCTACTGCGCTGTAAGTAACAACTAGTTAGTGTTATGTTACTACTGCTAAGGGCAACTTAGATACTGCTGATGAAGATTGAAGAAAACTTTCAAGTATTAATACGCTTGTTCACATTTAAAGATGCTGGTACAAAAGTTTACTACTGTTGGTATTGTGAAAGTTAATGCGCGGGTATAAAGTTAACAACTGCTAAAATATTACAACAATGCTGGAAGAGTTTATGCAGAACAGAGAAGGGTTCAAAGACTCTATCAAGAAGGTATAACGATTTCTTGAAAGATCAGATTACTTAGTATTATAAGAGAATTTTTATTTAGAGAATAGAGATCTTTAAGAATATTCTAAGTTTTAGGAATATATTGTAAATCAACTAGAACCCCTTGGTGTATAAAAGGAGGTCCTAGGGCATAGAGTTAGATATCTATAAATCTTTTGTTTTGATATCGTCTGTAGCTTCACGGTTTAGTTAACCCTAAACTAAACAGTATTCCAAATTATTTGCAATAATAATCTTGAGAGCTTTTCAATGTTGAATTATATTGTTTTGTGTAACTATTTCATTAAAGAATTCCTTCTTCTTATATTAAAAGATTAGATTTATGCATAATCTTAGTGATATCAAACAAAGTTTCTTAACTAAGTTATGTTAGATTTATCTAGCATAACTAAACCTTACACAAGCTAAGGAATTCAAGATCCATTCAAGTGGGGTCAACAAGTGGTATTAGAGCTTGTTGCTTTGAGAAACTTTGCTAAGAAGAGATGGATCAAGACTTAGTACATATGGTGGCTGCATCAAAAATGCCTATGCTCAAACCAAGTGAGTATGTGCTTTGGAGGATGAGGATGGAATAGTACATCAAGATGATTGATTATTCTCTATGGAAAGTCATAGAGAATGGTAATGGAACTCTAATAAAAAAGGTTGTTGAAGGTATTGAGACTACAATTGCTCCTTCAACTGCTAAAGAAAAGGCACAAAGGAGTTTTTAAGAGCTAAGGTCGAGAGCAACTTTATTTGATGTGCATCTCTAATGAACAATCAATTGAAGTTTTAACTCCATCAAAGAAGCAAAGTCGATTGGTTGCAAGGCTATTGAGAAGATGTTTGGAGGGAATGCTGCTACAACAAAGACTCCAGAGGAATCTTTTAAAAGAGCAGCAATATGAAAATTATTATGCATCTAGCTCAGAGGTGTTAGATTCAAACCTTTGAAATGCTTCAAAAGCTTTATAGTCAGTTTGGAGATTCAATGGTGAAGTAGTATCATACAAGTATACTGAGTCAGAATCGCAGAAGTTCTTACGAAGTCCTGTCACCATAATAGAACCCTCATACCATGGTGTGAGGAACAAAAAGCCTAAGATCGTAATACATTAAGCTTGATGAATCTGTACAACAACTGAAGATCTAGGAACCAGAGGACACGGAAACAACAAGCTCAAAGCATAAACAGACAAATACGTAGCTTTGTGTACCTCAACACACCAGCATTACACATGGAGCAGTTAATCCTGCTCATGGTGTTACAACTGTATATCACTCAAGCTATACTTCTGTTAACTCAACAGACAATTGAATAACTGTTTTGAGTGATGTTGTTATTTATGCTTTCTTTGCAAGTCAACCAAACAGTCCATAACTTGACAATGAGGACTTGTAATAAATTAAATTCTGATAGATTAGAAGAGATATGACCTTGAGTGGCAAATGGCTATCTAACAATTTAGGGCAAGGTGAGATTCGTAGAAGAACACTAGAAGAAAGCTTATTGTTAATGGTAATCAGACCATTAGGTTTGATAAGTCCAAAGTGGAGTGTTACAACTGCCACAAAAAGGGATACTTTGCAAGGGAGTGCAAGGCTCCAAGGAACCAAAGAAAAACAGTAATAAGGGAGAACCACAAAAGGGTTGTGTCAGTGAACAACTACTTCTAATGCTTTGATCTCATGTGATGGTCTTGTGCTTATGGATAATGAGTGATCACCAGAAGAAGTCCAACTAACTTTGCACTCATGCATACCACTTCCAACAATTTCTACTCTGAGGTATCTACTGATTCAAAACTGATCATCATCTTGTTTTGAAAATGTTAAAATTCTTAAAGAAAAAAATGAACAACTTTAAAGACTTAAGGTGACATCTACGATAAAATGCTATTTACTTAAAAAACCGGGCTTTAGAGTCTGTAGAGGCAAGACATCTCTAGTTTATAAGAAAATGAGCTCTGTTATGAAGAAGATATCAAGCTCTTAAAACATAATTCATTTAAGAGAAGTAGCCATTACAGAGCTTAGGAGGAAGTTGGAACGGCCAAAAAACAACAAAAAGATAAAATCAGCTAACAGTAGAAAAATATGAAATTTATCTAAAAGGCTATAAGCAAACAATAATTGTACAATATTTGATAAGTGCAAAATCATGGTTTAGGTAATAGAATGCGGGTTCCACCTCCCCTATACATGGAAACTTTATGCCTCCAAAACCTCATTTATCCTTCTCTGGTCTAGAAGAGTTTTGTGAATAGAAGCCTATAAGTATAGTGCCCTATAATTAAGAAGCCTTAGTTGAGACTATGAGAAATCTAAGGCTAGATGCAGACAACCTAAAGTATGTTAGGAAGAATAATAGTGGCTCCAACCTAATTAGTATTAGTGTCTCATAGTGAGGAAGGAAGATAAGCTCAAGCTAAGATTCAAAAGAAAAACAGATAAACCAAGTTTTGCTAAAAACGAGTTTGTTTAAACTAAATAGCAAGTGAAAACTCCTAGGAAAACAACTGTTAAACAAGGTAATTCAAATAATAGGCCAGAGAAACACATATAGTCCAAGAGGAAACCAATGAAACGTGAATTAAGTGGATGTCCTCAAAAGCCTAGGGATTAATTTTAAGATGATTACACACTTGCAAAGTATGGAAAGTGTTTATCACCTGTAGTATGATTGTTAATAACCATCAGGAGACAGTAATAATAAAAAGATGGTAAAACCAGTGTGGAACTATACTCAAAGGGTGAATCACTAGAATTTTTCTAGAATGAGCTCCCCCAGTCCAAAAAGGAAGCATGATTCCAAAAGCACTATTAAATGAGGTCGCCTAGTATCACTTACTACTGTTAGAACCATTGAATACTGCTCAACAAAGATCAAACGTAAGTCGTGCAAGACCGATGCCAAAGTTTTTAATAAAGCAATTCAAAACTGTTAGAGAGACCCATTAAAAACAAAACAGCAACTAAAACAGTAATTTTTAAAGCCACGGTGTTTAATATGTTAAAAGATAAAAATTGTAATATGTTAAGTCCAAAAGCATACTTAATGGTGTTAATGGGAAACCGGGTTAATGATGTTAAAGGCCTCAGCTTATTGGGTTTGGAAACCAAAATCCTAAAGTAATAGAAACCAACTTTTCTAAACCACATGCATCAACCATTCCTACAAAGGTTTTGATTAAATTGATGCACAAGGACAGAGTCCAAAGTCAGTGAATAGGCTTGGGTCCCTAATGAAACTATTTTCTTACCTTAAATGCGGGCAACTCCACAAAAATGGATTTACAGGATAAAGGAGTGATTTCACAATGGATGCCAATGCACTGACAGGGAACATTCCTATCTTACTAACATTTAAAGAAAATGATAAGGAATATTTGCCTTTGGAGGTAACCCCAAAGTATGGAAAATCACATGGATGAGGTATAATTACAACTGGAGTAATTTAGGGATTTTGAGAATGTGGATTTGTAAAATTACAAGTATTACCCTATTTAGGGTCTCATAAATGTGTGATCAACAATAATAGTGTTCTCTTAATGACACTGAATGTTATTATTTTATCCCCAAACTTTAAGTTAACTGTGAAAGTCATGTTTTACTTCAAGTTCCTAGAAAGAACAATATGAAATAGTTGTGATTTAAAGAATATTGTTCTTAAGATGTCTAACTATGTCTCTTTGGTCAAAAGCCCATTTGATGAATCTAAACTTTCGGCATAGAGGCCTTGGACACATAAATATCAAAACTATGAATAAACTGGTTAAAGAATCTGTAAGAGGTATATGTGAGGATTCCAATTCATAATCTTCCGGGAGGTCGGGATGATGGAAATGGTATAAAAAGCCACTTAAGAGAGAGCAACTTAGTTATTATTGAATGAGATATAGTGAAAATTACAATAATGAGCGTCACCCCTCAAAGGACGATTAGAAGGGGTTTTACATTCTAGAACCAATGCCATCTTTTAGCTAATGACATTTCTAACCTTGTGTTTTAAGACGATAAAGAAAGCTAAATGTAAATTCCATATAGACACTGACTCGTGTTTTATAGTAATCTATATAAAAATAACCGCTAGCAAATCCAAACTCCTTCACCCGTGACAACAGGGAAAAAATTCAAGACCGACTTAGAGATTAAATATATAAGAAGCCAATTATAAAAGAGTCCGTAAGAGATATTCCCGGGTCCGTATGTCCCAACGGCTCGCAATTGAAATTTATCCCTGTTTGATTAGAAAATGGAATGATGAAACACTGATATAATTATAACTAAATTAATAAAATATAATCTTAAATCTACGGGAAAACTCAAGGCAAGATTTATGGAAATAAGGGATCTTAAAAACTACGGGAAATAAATTAGTTATAGGGAAATCCTAAAAAATTTAAATCTAAATTGAAATTCCGGGCAACAAATAAGGTATCGGAACCCTAAATAGTAAAAAATTAGAAAATTAAAATGCTAAATTTAAATTAAAACAAAATTACTAAAATACTAATTAACTTAATTTGAAAATCATAAAATAAAACCTAAACTAAAACGGAGGTCGTTGAATGTAAAAAACGAAAAGAAACGTAAAATAGTACACAACCCGTAAAAACGGGTCTAAAGACTGAAATTTAAAAAAAAATTAAAGCCTACACCTAATATTTAAAAATTTTCCTAACACTAAATGATAAAAGAAAAATTTTACCAAAAAAAGAAATATTTTTTTTATTGTAATTTATTGGATTTTTTATAAATTTTTCAAAGATTAAAAACTAATTAAAACTAAGAAAATAGAAAATGACAAAAAATTATAGTTAAAAAAATTCTGAAAAAATAAAATAAAATAAAGAAAAAAAGTTAACAAGTTCTAAAAATATAAAAATGCCCCAATTTTACTGTTTTTTATATAAAAAGTAATAAAACTTATTAAAAATTTAAACCTAATATAATTATACGATAAATTAAATAAACTAACTTTAGTTAACTAAAAGGACTAACAGTGAAAGAGACACACAAGGACTAACAGGGTAAATCTACTAACTAAGAGGTACTAACTAAGTTTAACTAGAAAAGACGCAAATTACACAAATGGGTCCCTGAGTGGACGCCCGATGACAAAAGTGGGTCCCAACAAGCTTATTAAGCAAAAGTCAAAGAAGCAAAGTTGTAAAGGCTTGAAGCTTATCATTTTCTTTAAAAGGAGGGCAAGATAGCTGAAAGTGCTCACAATAAGCCAGAAACAGTGACTAAATGGGCCTGAAAAAACATAAAAAGCTCAAAGAGCTATTATGGCCATGTTATTTCTTTCGTTTCTTTTTTCATTTTTAACACACTCAATTAAGCAAGTATACTTACGTTAATATGAAATATTAAGCTAAGGGAACTAGAGATGATCTAAAACCTAAAAATCTTAAGCCTAAAATAAAAGCTAAAGTGAAATAAGCTAAAACTGAAAATAAAATAAAAACAGAAAAACACTACATTTAAGGCTACATATTAAGCTAAAGCAATAAGGGGAAATAAGCATATGAGATTATTTGGTGATTTTAAAGGACAAAGTGATTAAGCTATAAAGAAAAGCAAAAAACTCGGGGCTTAATACAAAGGGTTAGCAAAATAAGATAGGCTGAAAAATGGGTGCTCAGCACCAGGGTTAAATATGGCAGGAGCTAGGATGTATTTTGGCTTATAAATAAGCTATTATGAGCTTTTTTAAGCCACAACAAAGCACAAACAACGATTAAGAGGGGAGCAAATGAGCTATTTGCAAAACTTTGGGGCTTAAGGGTATATTTTAAAGGCTGCTGACCAATGGGCTTAAATATGGCTATTTCTCAAAAACTCACATGCAACCACACACTGATATTTGACATTATCTGCCAAACCAAAGACAGAACAAGGGGGTATTTTGTAAAGGGCAGAAACACAAAGATAAACAACATAGCACAAAGAAGGTTGCTTAAGCTGCATAAGCAGCATTAAGTGGTTTGGTTTGAAATGGTCTTTTCTTCCAAATTTTTGCCCAAGAACCTAAATTCACTTAAAAACTTATTTTCCACTAAAAGCTGTGAATAAAAAGACTTTAAATAAGCCCAACACACTTCAGCCTTAAAGTGGGCTGAGTGAGCTTGACCCATAACCAACACCCATATGACCCATTTTATTGCTAAACCAAACACCCCCTTAAATCATAAAAACCGGGCTTTACCTTTTTAATGAAGTAAGGTGAGAAACTGTTGGTTCTAAGTATGTTAAACAATTTTACACATGGTTAAAACGATTTTTAAAAACAGAATTAAAGAACTAAAATGAGAATTGAAGTTTCAACAGTAGCAATAAAAAGAAACTCTTAACTTTTTTATTAAAAACAGAAATGTTACAACATAAACTTTTAAATAGTACTGAATTACACTACTTGCTTAAGAAAAAGACATAATTAAAACATTTAAACTAAAAAAACAGGTAAAATAAAAGAGTTTTTTTTTTCGGCTTGTTATTTTCTACACTTTATAACCAAGTCTCTTGGAAAGTCTTGTTCTTCTCAATGAGCTAGTTGCGTGAGTAGAAAATCATACACAGCAATCCTAGGCCCTTGGAATCACATTACAACTCACTCAACCATCTGATTGGGCTCGGGTTAAAGATTGCCAGCGGTGAGGGGTTTAAGAAGGGACAGGGTACGTGGGTGGAAGGTGAGGGTTGGATATGCATTGATGAGAGGAGTCCTGGAGGGGATGGGATGGCTTGAAAACAAGGGGCTTGCCCGGTATTGGTTTGGCGGGAAATGTGGGGAGGGTACGGGTTGGTTACAGGGTTTAAAAGGAAACGTTGGGGAAGAGGCAACAATAGTCCCCCAAGTTTCTTCCTCTTTTCATTTTATTTTCAGCCCTTTTTTAGTTATAGAACAAGTTTGGAAAGTGACGGTTTCGGCCCCTCTGGTTTTATAACAAAAGAAAACAAAGAAAGTTAGGGGTAATTGCAAAACTGGTCCCTGCCGTTTTATAAAGAGTATAAGTTTATGGTTTTGGCAGTTTTAGTACCTTTCTTTTATTTTTCCATTTTTCTTTATAAAACACTTTCAAACTTGGCAATTTAGCCCCTAAAGTTTATTTTTATCATTTTTAATTATAAAACAAGGTTTTTAAAATTTACATTTTTGGTCCTTGAGTTTTATAAAAAAGATGTTTTGGGCTATTGGGCTTGTATTGGGCCCAATTGAGTGTGTCTGGGCCCAATAAGGTTTAGGCTTATGTTATTGGGCTTTTTAAGGCCCAATAAGGTTATGGAGTGGGTTTTGTGTGTACAATGGCTGAGATTGGCTGTAACTGGGCTAGGATTGGGCCTTCAAAGTCTTCACAGTCTTTGTCAATTGCACACAAATGGGCTGTTGTAATTGATTGAGGGCCCATTTGGTCTTCACAGTCTTCATAATTATACTATTGGGCTTTCCCGGCCCATCAGATGGGTTAAGATTACATCCAATAGTATTCTTCAGTTCCGGCTCCGGTTTGACTGCTGATTCTTCAGTATTGACTCTGACTTTGACATTTTTGGACTTTGGCCTTGATTTTGCACAGTCTTTTCCATTCCATGCTCAGTTTTGTCATTTTGGCTTGGTTTTCTGCCTTTTTGATGATATCCACTTCCTGCACAATACAAATGCAAAACAAACATATATTTGGCAGTTTTTGTCTGTTTTTGGTCATTTAAGCTCGTTTTTAGAGGTAAAAGATATGTGTAATTAAGCACTTATCAGCTGCCGAGGTTTGAAATTGTTTAATTCTTATTTATTAGTATTTTTAATTTTAGATCTAACATAACTTAGATTAGTGTAAAATTTTATATAATTATGTATCTTATTTGTTTAGTAGATTAGTTTGCATTGTATAATTTTGCATATTTGTTTGTTTTTCTGCATTGTTTTTCTTTTCTGTTACTGTACTGATCGAACAACCGATACGGCGTATTCACTACATTGAATACGGTGTATCTCCCTTTCGTAACCAATACAACGTATTCTCTTCAATAGATCAATACGACATATTCAGTCAGTTGAATACGGCGTATCGATCATCTGATACAGTAGCAGATTGTATTTTTCATAGTTTGTTCTCGTTTATAGTTTTCTGTATTTTCTTTCTTCCGAGCCTATCCTACTGATTGTTTATCCTCTATTCCAGGTAGTGCATGACATGGAGTTTAACCAAGCAGCTCTTTATGCCTTTTGAAGAACCAAAACGAGTATTGCATTCAACAAGGAGGCTTTTCAAGACAACAAGTCTTGATTATTCGAGTTCACTAGAATTTGATTTATTTTCTGATCTCGAGAATCAGAGTGAAGAAGAAGTTACAGAAGCAATGACGGAACCAACTATAGAAGAATACACGACTATAACCCGAATAAACTATGAATCAGGGATTGAGAAGGGTAGGATTTAATTGAAGGGTTGATTTCTCCTAGAATTACAAAATAATGCCTTTAGTAGAACAAATGGATAAGACCCAATTGAACACATTGAAAATTTTCTCATGATATTCGATTTGCTCAACATACCTAACGTAAGTAATAATCAACTTAGGGTACATGTTTTCCCTTTTTCTCTTACTGGAGCTGCAAGCAAGTGGTGGGAAGATGAGTCCATTGGTTCGATTACTACTTGGGTGGATCTGATAGAAAAATATTTACAAAATTTTATCCACCTTCTCGTACTGGCAGAAAGATAGAAACTAATGGCAGCGATAACACCAAAGTCGAGTGGGATCCTACTAACATTAAGTTTGAGAATTGGCTAGCTTCTAAATTTAGGAACCATAAGACCATGTATCAATCTACTAAGAATGCTCTATGGGATTATTGGAAAAGAGGAGACGATGAAGAGGTAAAAACTGACAATGAACTTTCTAATCCTAGAGATGATAACTCGATTGAATAAAATGAGATAGCTCAAATCGTTAGCTCAAAAGATATTCTTGGATTTAAAGCATATGAAGAGTACAAGGATGATTGGATCTATGAGTAGAATAATGGAATACCATGGGTCGATGAAAATCCATGTACTGATGATGTAGTATGGACGGA